>JBAMIG010000006.1:19464765-19482051 GCA_037177335.1 Kiunga ballochi | reverse complement strand
CATCCATCCATCCATCCATCCATCCATCCATCCATCCATCCATCCATCCATCCATCCATCCATCCATCCATCCATATTGTTTTAGGTACTTTTTCCATTCAACTGTTTCAGTTTTCTTAAACAGTTGAAGTCTAAATACCACTAGTCTTGGTTTTGCTATTGAAAATGATAGAAGCAGCAGTCACAAACTTTATACACCTGCAGCAAAAGGTATAAACAGAATTTCATCATAGTAATAACACCTGACGGTGCCCCTCTGCATTGTATTTACAGAAATAGGAGGTTAAAAGAAGCAAGTCTGACTCCGACTTAAGGTCTTACTGTTTGCTTTGCATTTGTAAAAAGGTGGCTGTGTGCAGTTAATTTGTATATACAATGGAAAGTGAACTAACATGCTGTAGTTTGTCCCTGACATGACTGCATCTGATGTGATGTGATCTAACTCAAAAGGCTGGTACCATGCACTCTCACCTTCTTAAATGTCAAAATGAGTCTGCTGGCAGTTGAATGTCTCATTACTTGTTATTATTTGTCATAAGTCAGATGATAACCTAACATCTCTTGGTATGTGAGATGCAGTAATACAGTCACCTCTTTGCAGACACTATTCATGTGCACTGAATGCTTCAACAAACATTGTATTTGACTCATTACCTCTCACAATATTTATTTTGGTTGTCTATGAAATGTATTTTGTATGATCTGCTAATCAATGTAAACCACTGAGGAAGCCCTTTAGAAAACCTTCACATGGTAAAACCCCATGGTGCACCTTATGTCCCCTGTTTGGTCTATATTAACCCGTCTAGTGACCATCAATAGGCCTACTCTCTACCTTTCAAGATGCATTGTGGGTAACTTGTGAGTGCACTGTTTTTCTCTGTGTGCATTCAGACACCCCTATAAGATTGCGTGACCACTACATCGGGTGCACATTGGGAACAGGCTGTGTCACACACACCTGTAGACAGTCAGTCTGACCCTGTGAGGATTCTGGTACTAATGAGGTCATTTATTCATGTATAAATGTTGTCGGTCACCGAGTGAAGGATCATTGCAGAGGGAAACAGTCCACCATGCTTTGCCTCAGGAGGGTGTGATCATACATCCCATCTCTGAAATGACCTTCTTGCCAGGCTGCTGTTAATCACTCTGTGCCTAAGAGCTTCCTGGCTTCTTAGGGTTCAAAGCAAAAGAAGAAACATACATTCAGACTTCAGGATTGTTCATATTGGATTTTCAATCTGCCGGTTTTGCACAGATACATCACAAACAAGATGTACCAGCAGCAACTTGTCTGTCTGGGCTGACTCAGCTCTGCAGAATGTTCTTATTTCCTCTGTAGCTGCACACACACAAACCTGCTTTAAGCATAAAAAATCATTTCATATCTATTTATCACTGCTCGTCTGTCTGCTTTCCGTCTCCTTTACCCAGACAGTAAAAAAAAAAAAAATGTCCTGCTTATACATTGTCTCCAAAAAGGATATATACACTAATTGCATCTTCTGTGGGAATCATTCTGAAACTGTAACACAACTTTTTTGGCTCTGTTCTCTGACAAGGAGTTTCTGGAAACATTTCAGTAAATATATCATCAACCATATCTTTAAAAATTTCTCTTTGCAGTGGGAAAATGTGTTACTTTGTTTCTATAATATCCCTAAAAAGAATGACAAATATTTATTTGTAATAAACCTGCTAATTTTGTTAGCTAAATATTTCATTCATAAGTGTAGGCTACATTTATTGGTAAAACACCATATTTTACTTGTTTTTCTGCTCTACATTCAAACAATATCAAACTCAAGTAACCAAAAGGCTCTGAAAACCATATCTATCTGTAAATCCTTAAATATATTTCTATAACCATTCCATTTCATCCCTGGTAGCATTATTGTCACATTATTCTTTGTTGTATACTGCATATGTTATGTTGTATACTCTTTATTGTTGTTGATTTGTTGTTCAATAAAGTAAAAAAAAAAAAAAAAAAAATCATCTCCGTTCCTCTGTCTCGCCCTGGTTTTCAAGAGAAATATTCCCTCATTAGGATGTTTTTTATTCATTTTTCAGATCATGTTTTATATCTTCGTTAATCCTAAACTGAGTTGCACCCATAGCTTGCACCACACAGACAGAAACAAACTGTATTGATTGGTAATCATTCAGTGTTGGTTTTGTTTATTCTGCCGCTCAACTCTATGCTCTGGCCCACAGCGCCCCCCTGCGGCAATTACCTGTAACTGCACATAGTCCTGCTCTTTTCAGCATCAGCATCACAAAAGATGAACTGCAAACTGAAACCAAGAATTTTTTATGATCTTCCAAGAGAAACCTGTTCCTGAAATTACATACTTTTCAGGAAGTGCCTTAGAACAACAGGATTTAAAGAGGGAAGAAATCTGTGCTTTTTAGCACAATTTCTTGTTTAGAGAGATTTTCACTGCACAACTAAATCACATGTAGTGAACAGCAAGTTTACAATTATGTTAAAAATAAGGTGTAAATGCTGTAAATTAAATCTTTTAGCTAAAAACCTATTTGATCAAAGTGAGCTGGTTACAATAAGTTGGATAAATTATTTAGTATTTTCAGTTATCAGTAATACTTTGTAATTAAGTTTTTTCTACAAAAATATTTAAATTTATAATAATCCAGGAATAGCAAAACTATCAAGTGATACTAAAATAAATCAGCAATTTCATCCATTTTGATTAATTTTCACTTTCTGTTAATTTAGATTAAAAAAGCATGCGATAATAAATGTCCATTTATTTAATGTTTAGTCAAAATATAAGACACTTATGTTGAAAATGTTGAACATCAGAAACAGACTGGTTGTTAAGTGTAAAAGCAATAATTTGAGTCTTTGCTTTTTAGAAGCTTTTTTCTCAGACTGCTGTCTGAAACCTGATACGAGAAAATTAACAAAAATTAAAAAAAATCAATTTAAAATCAATGCAAAAGATTTTTGTTGAGTAAGTCAAACACATCAGGATTCAAGTATTATCATTTTATTGACAGTTCTTTAAAATAGAACGCATCAGTCCCTGACCAGAACAATCTTTTGTTACATAAACACTAAATAAATTCATTTTAATTTCATTTTACAATTTCTTAAAAAGTTAGCATGTCTATATGTGTCTCATACATTTACAATGCAGTAATAGTTCCCTTTGAAGTTTTCACAAACTGAACTTAAACCAACGTACTGTACATAAATATATGACTACTGCAGGACAACTGTAATACCTTACATTCAGATGAAATGACAAAACACACACACACTTTTTCTTTCTGCTCGTTTTAAAATACTGAAATTTGCATTTCTCCTTTTCATCTCTAGTTATCTGCTGCCATGAAGCAGCAGGCAGAACGAGCACACCAAATGCTCGCCTACCTGCTGGACCTGCCGTTCGTCTTCAGCATTTATTAGCAACATAAGCCTGAAATAAATTATTCAGCATAAGAAAAATGAACAAAATCTGAAAACATCCTTTACTTAAACATGTGCGCTTACGCTGCTTGCCTCCAAATCAATCAGGATCAAATTGTTAAATCAAAAACACTCATCCATCGATCATTTATTGACCCAGATACAATGTCTGAGCTGAACCATCACTTCCACAGAAAGCACATGTCCACTTCACTGGCTCACTTTTCTTTTCAAGGTTAATAAACATCTATTTCTTTTTAAAAATCTAAACAAAAATGACTTTTAGAAAGGTGTGAGTGTACCAGGGAGCATTCAGTCATTTCCTCAGAGTGGGACTGCTCTGTACCCTCAGGATGGCTGCAGACGCTAGATCTGGGTCAGTGATGCAGAAATGTGCTTCCAGCAAATAACAGTGCCCTTTCTTACAGTAAAACCGTCATCAGGGTAGTTCAAGTCATTTACATTCTACAAAGTCTCAGGTTATATGTTGCATTACAGCTTTACACCCGCACCAGGATACATTGCATCAGTATGTTTGATGTCAATCAGCTTTGAAGCTCATTTGATGGGATGCAAAGTGGACGCCTGCAGGCAAAAATAAAGGAAATACTGGCAAATATATGGAAAAAAAAAATTACCGGTCACAAACTGGTTTCAGCTTTGGTGTCAAAGGTTTCAGAAATGCCTGTTGTGTCGCAGCAGCTCCATTTTCTTTGTTTTATACATATATATATCTGTATTTACGTTACACCTCTGCTGGAATCAAATGGCTCGCTTTCATTCAACCTCAATTTTTGAAACTGCTGAACCAAAAGCAGAAAAACCAAAGTGAATATTTTGGGTTTTCTGCCAGTCTGTAGTCACAGTGTAGCAGTGTAACTACCAGACACTGTAGTTTACCCCCTACATGCTCTCTGCAGCCTTTAAAACTCATTAGGACAGAAACAAAAAGCCAACAGACCTCTCAAATGAGAACATGTGGACACATCCAGATGCTAACTAATGTAGTTGTATAATAAATCTCATTTACATCATCTCTATTGCACCCAATATAATAAAAGGTTCATTAAAATCTTAAATCAAATGCAACAAATACAAACCCATCGTTCAATGAGATACAGTGTGTTTGTTTTTAGGCACGTAAGAACATTCAGTCACAGCGAGGACATATTAAAGCCCCAATCTGGGTGCTGTTCATGAAAGACCTGCAGAATAATGAGCATAAGGATTCCTGGTGGGCAATATTACGACTGTTATCAATATGTGTGACCTGACATTGGTCTAAATTACAATACAGATCAAAATGTAACAAAAAATATCTTGATTTTTAGTATTTTAAAATAATAATCCTAAAGGATGAGACTTCTTAAATGCAGCAAATTAGGGTTAGCTTTGGTTGACTTTAATGTCACAGAGTAAACACTGGAATGACACAAAACAATCATGCTGAACGCACACAGTAGCAGCAGCAGCAGCAGTCTGAGCACTTTGTCAGAGTTTATAAAGACGTGTTATTCATACAGCAAAGCCAAAGGAGAAACCACTTCAAAAACTCCCAGCACTCTGATAGGAGAGCCATTTCAGAGGGTTGTTACTGAAAAGTGCTTTCAAACAGGCTTTTTTTTTTCATAGAAAATAGCGACAACCAATTGCATGGTGCTTTAACATCCAGTGTAGACTATGTGTCATTTTGCTGTCCTGTATATAATAAAGGGCCTCTTTTCTCATAGTAGGAAAAACAAAGTTCTGCATTACAAAACACCAGATTGGGCCTTTAATATCACACTATATGCCACATTATTTTGCATATACAGTACAATAAAAACAGACACAGAGGAAGGCAACACACTCCTATCTTGGTTAATCGGTCCTGACAGTGTACACGTCTGACACAGTGTAACAGTTTTGGCCACAACTGGTTTGATTCATTGCACCACCTTTCAGGCCCGCTTTCATCACTCAGACTGATGGTGGTTTGGGAACCAGTCACCGTTTTTGTTTGTCTGCACGTTTATGGGGCGATGGCTGTGCGGTTTAATACTGCGTCTGGTTTTTGAATAATAAATGTGTTTGTTTGATACAAGTCTTTCCTACCATGTCTCTCTCCCATCATTGTGTCTTGTTGAATCCAGAGACTCGCTGTCTGGCCTGTGTGTGTGTCTCTGGACTGTTGTGTGTGGTGTGACCGTTTCCAGTGCATGTAGAGTCTGTGGGATGTGGATGGACTTTGTAACTGGTTTGTACTTAGTGTGTCTTTTGCTCATTTCCTCTGCTTGTTGTATATCCGATGCTTGGATTGGATGGGGAAGGAGTGTACAGGGTGGACCACCTGGATCTTTCATAGCCATGCTAGCCCCCACCATTACTGGATAGCTTCTGTTCCTCCTCAGTCCTGCATTCAAACCTGAAAGCCCCCCACCCAGTGTGCTGCTTCCTAGTCCAGTTGAGCCGAAGGGGGCTAACAGAGTGCTGCCAGATGAAACCGAGGCAGAGAGAGGGGAAAGCGTGCGGAAACGTTTGAGTTTGTCCACAAGACCGAGGTTTGTCATCTCCGTTTGGCCGTCATCATCATCGTCAACGTTGTCGTCGTCCGTTAGGTCGCCTCGCTCTCTCTCCAAATCTCCCAGTACTTCCCTCAGAATGGTGCGAGCTGGTTTGGATGCGAGAAAGGCATCATAATATGGTGGGTCATCATTCAGGGGGCTGAACTGAAATACGGGACATGTGATGGTGGAGGCGGCAGGTTTGGAGCAAGGCGAGCTGGGTGGGGTAGAGGGCTGGAGGAAGAGAGAGTCTGGACGCTTCAGGGACGGCATGGCTTCTCGCTCTCCCACTCTGGTTTTGCAACTTTGCGTCTGCTCTTCTTCCAGGACTGGAGTAGCTCCACAGACCCCCAGACCTCGGTCCCAGCTGCGTGGGTTGTACACAGAGGCAGAAATCCCACGCTCCAGCAGGAGGCGCACCAGGCCCAAAGAAGTGCTGGTGGTTTTGGTGGAGTCTCTCAGGTTGGTGGAGGACTCGGCAAGGGAGAGGGACACAGAGAGGCGGCGTGGGGTGCAGCAGGGGGTGTAGGAAGGTGTAGGCGGAGCCGAGAAGGGGATGGGGGAGGGAGCTTGGGTCGGTGTGCTGATCCTGGTGCTGCTCTGAGAAGCAGTTGTGATTGCACTGAAGATGTAAAAGAAAAAAGGATGAGTGGAAAAACAGGAAAGAGGAGATGGGTGCAGAAAGAGATGAAGGACATTAGTTAGTGTGTTAAACTAATACAGGCACCATCAATCCATCACTCATCATGCAGAAATTAAACCCATTTCAGCTGCAGTCAGAAGCATCAAGGCCACAGAGCTTAAAGGTGGTCATTGATTTAACCAGTCGGCTGAAATCAAATTGAGATCTCTTACTAGTACGAATGAAACCAAACTATTAGACACAGACATCTCTGCGAGGGTAAGTATACAAACGTCTGGGACTGACAGCTGGTCCAGTGTTGTCCGCCAATAAGATGAAATTATGCCTGTTTGATGTGAAAAACGGATTTTATAGAAATGTAAAAGGAACAAATTATATTTTTAAAAAAAGCCGCATAAGCTCATCAGCCTAAAAAAACATCTGACAAGTGTTTGGACGTAGCCGTTCCAGAGGGAAATGTATAACACTTATTATGCTACCAAGGAGTTCTCAGCAAACAATCCTTAAAACGAACCTGTCAGAGTTAAAAAGCAAGTCTGTCGAACCAAACCACCCCCGTGTTCACAGCAGGGATGCAAAAAAAAAAAAAAAAAAGCCTCTTCTCCTGTTAAACCCGTTTTTGACAGTTTTCCTGTGCACAGCAATATTTTGATTTAAATGAGAAGCAAGATACCTGGAAAAGGTTAAACATCCCTTCCGATAAGAAATGCACTTTAAAACGTGGAGGTGGCCGGGTTCTGGCTTTGTCTGGGTCCGGACAGCTTGCTCACAAGTAACTCAAAGTTTTAATATAAACAGTATATAATATAAATATTATAAACTTTATAAAGTGGAGGGACCTGAAATGAGCAATCAAAGTACAACATAAATAAGCATGAAAGCAATATAAATCTGTTGGTTTATTTTATGCGTTAAGGTTTATCAGTTAAGTCTCCTGACTAGTGGGAAAACATCATGCTTTCAGTCATTTTAGACTTTTATCTGCTTCTTGGCTCAAATGGCGAAGTGTCATATTGAGATGGGAGACCTGTACAAGTCTGGTCCTCTGAACGTAGCTTTTTGCTTGGTCTGCAGTGCTGAATGAATGAAGCCTCATAGGCATGGACTACTGTCCACTAGCAGTTATGACAAGTCTGAAGAAGGTCATAGGTCACACACCGTCACCAGTATGTGCAGCTTTGAGATGTTAAGCTATTAAAGACAGACCTAAAGAAAACTGACAGTGATTAAACTCGACCACAGGAAAGAGAAAGTCCTGATGTTATTTTTATTCACACCAAATGCACCAGCATGCACTTTCTCACCCATGTGCACACCAGTAGGTGCACTCAATGGGTCTGCTCTACTTCAGCCATTACAACCATATGATACAACTCCAGTTCTTCTTCCTCATCACATGACCTGTCAAGCCAATCACAGAGCAGGGACAGAAAAGAGAAAACATTTCTATGAAGCCAAGTTAATCCCAGTAGCTGCTGCAGATCGTCGCTGGTGGAAACCCTGCGAGCTCCTCATTATTCCATTTGTTAAAAGATGTTTACTGAACTTTTAAAGACCAAAACAAGATAAATGATACAAAAAACAGCAGATGCTCGAAGCGTATTTAGGATGTGGCGTTACCTGGGAGACACGGTGGTCAGCTGATCAGAGGGGTGGAGAATCCTGCAGGTAGTGAAGGTGTAGGTGGAGCTAGTGTGGGACATGCACTTCCCGGGGAAATGAACTGTACAAGAGAAGCAGAGGGAGGAGAAGGAACAGGAGAGGCTGTTAGGACAGACATAAAACGTACCCAACACCACGTTCCCTAAGCTGATCACATGATAAAGTGGGGAAAAACAGGCAGCAGTCATAGCTCCCACTCAAAGCTTAAAAGAAATTAACTTTAAAATGACTGTTTTAAATAAAATGTCATGATATAATGTGACTTCAATAACAGAATCTGTAATGTTGACACAATAAATAAAGCCTGAAGGTCACTTCAATAAAAACTATAACAGACATACAAGAATGAATTGATATGGATAAACTCAGTACTAAGTCATAGTACCGTCTGTGTAAAAAGCTGACCTTACTGCAGCAACTAGGTCAGCGCCAATATTAACCAGCCATAGACGTCATGGCTTCATGTGACTGTAACAGCTGCGCTAATAACACCTGATATAGATAGATGCATGCATGTGTGCATGCAGCCACATTTCTACACACTGCAGTCTCGTCTGCAGTGTGGCTCCAGTTACCTTCATTTTTTATCACCACAAAGTTAATTTATTTGAAGGAGTCATTTCTTTTAGATGATTATGATGAGGGGAAGCATTGCTGATGACAGGAGAAAAAATGCAATAGTAAAAAGAAGCAAAGTGTGACAGAATAAAAGGTAGAAAGTGATGAAGAGGAGCAACTTAAAGAATTATAATAATAAAAAAAAGTACTCTGTTTCGGTGGTACTTGAATGCTGTGTACACATGGACTGCTCCTGGGATTGGTGGGTCTGCTGGATGTGCACATTAATGTGGGTGAAGGGGTGTCAAATTATGATTGTACAATGTCCAGTGAAAGCCTTCCCCGTTCCCTCACCCTCCCCGCCTTTCCTCCTCTTCACACCACTTTCTCCCCATGCTCCAGGTAAAAACTAGGATGCAGAGCTGTGACTCCAGCTAAGAGACTCCCTCACCAGACATCCGGTCCACAGTGGCTGGCTGGAGAGCTTGGAGATCCTTAAGGTCCACATGCCCGTTGATCTCAGAGGAAGAGGGGAGAGGAGAAGAAGGGGAAGGGCAGGAGAGGTGAGGAGACATTTTTGCTACATGTCTATCTGTTCCTTGAATTGCCTCTTTAGCGCCGCAAATCGCTCCGTTCAGCCCTTCTGACTGGCCATAGTCGTCCGTGTTGGCAGTTCTGTTGCGGCATACAGACGGGGTAGAGGTAGCATGAGGCAGACCCATTGGGATAGAGCCCTCTCCTGGAAAGCCTGTAAATGAGTCACATGACACTTCATCCTCCTCTGGTTGGTCCAGTTGCCAGCTGTCTTCCTGTTCCTCCTCGTGTGCTAGACTGCGGAAGCCCTTTGTGACCACGCCAGGCCGGTGATCCAGCAGAGCGCCCATGTGGGGTTGAGCCAACTGCTGCCATGCATGAAGTGTGGCAGAACCTGGAGGAAACATCAAAACCTCATGTTATAAATACACATAAAGACCTTTGCCCGTCTCCACAACAGGGTTCCTGTATTTTATATGTAGTAGGTTACATTCACATGTTTAGACAGGAACACATGTTCTGAGCATGTTACTATGTTAAAACTAAAGATTTTAGTTTTAATGTTTGAAAAATCAAACATTTTTAACCAACTTGTGGCATTTCTATGTATTCTTTAAACAAGATATTTAGAGAAAAGACAGACTGTAAGGAAATGCTTCATTAACAACCCAGAAAAACAGAATCAGATCAGTTTTTAGAAACAGTCATTTTTAAAACAACATTTATTATATCAGGCCATTTTTATGGAGACACCACAGATATTTTTTCCCTCCCAAAAATCTCATTTCTATGATTCAGTGTGTTTAAAAGAATTTACTTAAAAAGTCTGTGCACACGTTTGTCACACACAGAGGACACACACATAAATCATATGGGATTTCACCTTAGTTGTTTTCTTGTGATACATGTTGGGAAATGTGAGTAAAATGAGTCAAAACACCCCAAAAAAGATGAGAAAAGGAAGGAGGAAATTAGTGTGATTTTATTCAGGAGTTCAACAACAAATAAATGCACAAGTTGAACAGAAAATTAAAGAAAGTGCAAAGCGAGAATTAAAAACAAAAGAAAGGCCAACAAAAGGAGTGATTAAGGCACAGTGACAGTATTAAGGCATGAATGAGAGAACTTTACTCTGAAACTGAGGCATGAAAGTCGTGTTGCAGGAGCCAAATGAATAGAAATACCTCATTATGAACAGATGCGATACAAATTATGCAAATTGATATAAAAAGTTATGTAAAAATAAGATACCACTACATTATTCCTCATATCTAAACCAACAAGCCAACCTTTTAAATTGGAAACTAAACCATTATACCCACCTTGTTATTTAGTTAAAGCTATAAATCATATGGTGTTGTTTTCCTTCCTTTCTGTTTGTAAAGATAAATAAATTCAAAGTATTGTGTCTGTATTTAGGCACGGCTGCTACAAGTTGCAATTCTAGCCTCTAACACAAGGCGGCGCCACAGAACAGTAAATATGAAATGAGGGATTTTGGAGTTATTCTTTTTGGACTGAATGAGTGTGTTTTAAAGCAAGTAAAAGTGAAGACAAACTGGGTTGTTTTTTTTTTTTTTTTACTGCTAAATACAACAATAACTGCAGTTCATGGAGGAAGAGTCTTAAAAAAGTTGTAAACATAAAGTAATACTCCTATTCTACCATAACAAACCAAGAAGAAAAGGTAGTTTTACTGAGAAAATCAGGGACAGTTAAATAAAAAGAGTTATAAGCTGTAAAGCTAAACAGATAAGTCTGATGGTCAACATGCTATTAAACGATAACATGTTATCACTCAGACACGGTGCTGCAGTGTTTTAGATTTCAAACCAGCAGCGCGGCTGTGTGTGCCTGAAATAAAAGGAGTGCTGAAGGTTGAAACTCCCTTCCTGTTGCTCCAGCATCTCCAGCAAGCCTGCAGCTAAAGCCAGCGGAGCTCTGAGGAGATTCAGTGAACTGGACAGGCTGCCGAGCTCCGGCAAACTCTGTGGCTTGTCAAAATCCAGTGATGAAGTCAGAAAGATTCTGGACTGGTTGTGGTTTTGGAGAAGTAAATACTGATTTGGGGGGTGAGGGATTTGGATCTGCAGCTTTGTGTACCTCTCAGGAGTGTTTGGATAAAAACTGCTGGATTTCTTCCTCAGGATCTGAATTTGATGAGGTTTGTCATTTAAAATCTCACTTTGCTCTAGTTTCTGAAAAGTCACATTGTCATTGGGTTTATCATCATGGGGAGGATCAGTGGACTTGTGACTCGGAAAAGAATAATCACCTTCAAGTGGCTTTACAATCTGCAGCTTCTCCGGCAGGTAGGACCTTGCAGTGAATGAGTATCCTGACCAGACACTTCCGATGGAAGGATGCGAGCACAGTGACAATAGACTCTCTGTCGGGGTCCCTGGGCCGCCGCTGTCCTCCCCACCTCCTTTCTCCTCCTCTTTGGCAAGGTAAGCCAGCTTCCTCTCCCTCTCCTCTTCAAAGAAGTGTTTTTCTGAGAGGTAGTTGTCACGGCGGAGGGACAGGCGGCGCAAGGCTGCCTCCAGGTCCCTGCTGCCTGGAGTCCCGGGAGTCCCTGGAGGGCGCTTGTTAGAGTCCTCCGACCTAAACAAGGAAACGTTAAGAGAAATAAAATCAAACAGATTGTGATGAAAAAGAAATCAGATTAATTATTCCTTTACATATTATTGCTTAAAAATGTACATATTTTAATGTAACAAAATGCTTGTTTTTTTCTGTCTGGTGATGATTTGCTATAGTTTATATCAAACAAAGTGTCAAACATGAGACAAGGTCACAGTTAAAGCTGTATACCCATCATCAGGACTCTCCATGATGATGCTCGTCCTGTTGTCCAGGACGAGCCCACTTCCTGTCTCGCTACTGTAAATGGAGTTGGGCGTGCCCACCCTGCTGGAGCGCCCTGAGGGGAAGCATGAGGTCTGATTGGAGCCTGGGATGTTGAGAGGGGAAGGAGCCGAAGAAGAGCGCTGCTGACGCATCAGGTTGAGGTTTTTCACCGTCTGAAACACTCGTTTCGGTTGGAGTCTGAGAAAACACAATCCCATAAATAGAGAATAATGAATGACAGAACGGCTAAAACCTTTTAGTTTTCATGGAATCAGATTTTAACAAAATAAAAGCACCTCTGCTCTTCCACATCTGGATCGTCCATTTGAAGCTCCTTCCTCATGGTGCCCTCTATTTCTGCCGCCAGAGAGTCCTGAGACGAAAAACAACCCAGCAGATTCTGTTATTGTGCCGATAGAGTCAGTGATGCAACAAAGCATTTGGTGCACGGCGAGGGTTGCATGCAGCTGAATCACCGCAGCGCTTTTTCCACTGACCATCGGAAACAGGCCCAGGGAATGGAAACGTCTGGCGGTGTTGAGGGGCAGAGTCTTGTTCCTCAGGTTTTTTAGCTCCTCCTGAGCTTCATGGAGCATCTCCATACACTCTGCATACTTGTCCTGCAACTCACGCAACTGAAGGAAGGTAGAAGGAGGAAATGTATTGTTTAACATGGTTAAAAGGTTTGGTTATACTAGAAAAACTCTGCTAGAGATAACCGGAAAGACAGAACAACCGTATCTGTTATTCAATGCTTCATAATATATTTAGACTTTACTACAGGTGTCACAGTTAGCAGGTCAGGCTTTGTGTTACCTCGGCAGTGAGTTGTCGCTGGGCATCTTTGGCTGCGCCTAAATGCTGCGTCAGCTCTTCATTCTCCACAGCATACTATAAAACACAACACAGGTCAGCACTGGTGAAACAAGCTGTATCCAAAAGGTTTTCCGCATTTAAAATGTTTGGTGAGAAATATTTGGGCTTCATACAAGCTTGGCCTTTTTCTGCAGGTCGACAATCTGTGAGAGGAGGTGTGTGATTTCCTCTTGCTGCCTGGAGGCATCCTCCGTTTTCTTGGCCAGCTCTTCAGCCAGAGAGGAAATCTGCAGGTTGGCATCACCTGGAAACGGTAGCGGGGGTGAGGCAAAGACACATGCAGCCAACAAGCTGCCTGCTTGCAGCTGCACTGCATTAACCGCAGAATGATGAAGACTGACTAAGTAGAAAACTTCAAGCAGGTAAACACTCACGGAGTTCTTTGACACAGTCGTTAACAAGCTGCTGCTCCTTCTCCTCATAGTTTATGGTTTCAGTCTCCAAATGAGTCGCCTGGATTAAAACAAAACAAAAAAAAAAAAACATGCACACACATTAACGATCAACACAGCATAAAATTATTATTATAATTATCTCAATGAAAAATTCACACTCATTCCACAAAGCATTTTCTACGGCTACAGGTGCTTGTAGTGTTTGTACCGCAGATCGCAGAGATTTGTTTTCTTCTTCCAAGTCTTTGAGTTTCTTCTGCAGGGAGTCCAGGGGGAAAAAAACTGGAGGCGACACATTAGGTTCACTTTGCCGCACACTGTAAACACACAGAGTATAAACAGAGTTATAATACGGCTGAAAATCTGGCTGTATTCCAACATGTCCCCGTTTTTATGGGTTAAGAAGCACGTTTCCTCCGACATCAATACTTGTCATGAAATTCCTGTTGGCTCTGATCTGAATTCAGCATCACTGCAGTCTGAGGCAACAAAAAGCACAGCCATGAACTTAAAAATGAAAAGCAGCTTACGGTGAAGAGGTGATTGACTCCCCCTCGCTTTCCTCAGCAGCGTTGGTGTAGAACTGCAGCAACTCATCTTTCATAGACAGATCGTGACGAAGCTGGGAAACCTGTACACACAGAAACAAGGGAAAATGGGAATACCCGGAAGGAAGGAGAGGTTTGTGAGGCGCAACAAACATGAAAACCATTTACAGAACCGTTCAAGGCATTACAACGTGTGAACAGATACCTCTTCTCGTACGTGCTCCACTTGCTCCTCCAACAGCTCATTTCTGTCACTGAGAGCTTTGTTTTTCTTCAGCAGTGACTGTCCGATGCGAGCCGCTAGCTCCAGGTCACGCTCTTTCTGCAAAAACAAGCGTTTCTTTACAATATTACATTTAAATCACTCTAAAAACACGAAAAGCATAAAAAAAAAGTGATTTCCAAACAAATGTCCCAGATTTTGGCAGACATATTTGATAAACAGTTGTACAGCAGTTGTATTGATGGAACTACAGGATTAAATTAGATAGAAATACCTGAGAAACAAAAAGGAATGTGAAAAACTATTTATAGAACTATTTATATTGTGCAATTATAAAGCAAATTGACAGGAAATTAGTTAACAGGAAGCACAATGAAGGTTTTTTCACCTCAACAAAATAGACAGGGTCAACAAAAGTTTTGTAAATGGGAACATGAAAAGTCAAATATGATAAATAGACAATATATGCAACAAAGTAAATACTATTGGGTTGTAAAAAAATATGGTGTGGTAATTTCTTCTAGAATAATAAAAGATATTGTGTTGCCATCCTCACTAGTGTGCTCATCTGTAAATGCCACGTTTACAAACAAGCTTTTGTTGCTGAATTTAATGGTTTATTTCACAAAGACACACTCAGGACTACATGGTGATGTCCTGCTTTAATACTGTCATGAGCAGCTGAAGAAAATTTGACTATCAGCTGCCTGAAACAAATATATGATGCAGTTTTAACAATTAGCATTTTGCCTCAAACACAGCTACCAAACGGCGTCTAACAAAAGTGTTTTCAGGCTTCTGTCTACGTGTCCTCTCTGCTCCCACCTCTTCCAGCAGTCGAGTGACGGCGTCAATGTCGCTGTAGGTCTTTGTCATCTGGCCCACTCTGTCAGCACACAACACTACAAGAGACAGAAAATAAACCACCAACATGGATCAATGCATCACCTGTACTCAGTCATAACCAGAGATGCAACATCACCATATTAATTTACACTTATTACAGGCTTATTCTTTAAACCTTACGGCCGCTATTCTCATCTTTATAGGAAAGAAGATGTATTCAGAGATGTTGATCCATTTTTATGGACATGTTGGCATACTTATCCTCACAGATATAACCGAGGGAGTAGATTCTGCAAATAACTTTATTACACATTAATGTAATCCTATATAAACACACACATACACAAACACACACACACACCCTAAAAACAGCCCAGAAAACAACCCAGCACTTTGACCTACCAGAAAAGATAACTTAGACCATATAGACATGGTGGTTAGTTACAAGAAAACCACAAACAAATGCTTTGATTTTTACATGCGTGGCTTTAAAGTCAGACATCTCAGCAGCCAGAGGTTTTATCAAACAAAGCTACTTTGACCACTCGTGAAGTGTTTTTCAAACCGTTGTTTTCATCATGTAACCACAGTAAAACTCATTTTAGCACCTTTTTCCCAGAAATCCCCTGTGGACAAAGTTATTCTCAGCAGAGAGAAAAATCATCAAGGAATCATCAGAGCAATGAGGTTTTAATAGATCCCATTAAGGTTTATCTTTAGTTCAGGAGAATAATATCATGCAAGCAACATAGAAAACAACCGAGGCCTCACAGGATGCAAAGAGAACTGGCCAATGCAAAGCACATATTTCCATATCTTCATTTATAAGCACAACTGAGCTGGTTATGTGTTAGCCAAGTATATTTTCCATTATCATCCTCTGCCATTAAATCAATAACCATTTCTATTAAAAGGAAGTTCATATGCACATGCATGAATCTGAGTGGCTGGACCAGAAAACTGTGTTTAAATAAATAAGGCCACATCAATGCATTTGTGGTTTCTTCGTAACCTAAAGCTTAATTTCAGCCACTGCCTTGTGCTTTCCAGCAAGACCTGCACAATCCAGTGCTACTGTGTCAGTTCACAGTGCGCACAGTGGGCCTTTGAGTGAACATGCAGACCTGCTAAGGCTTGGCAAATACAATGGTTTCCAGTTTTCTGCAGAATGTCCCCAAACACGGGTCAAAATCAAAAGTATAAGAGCCTGGCGAGACATACGAGGTATATACTTTCTCAGACAATTTGCATCACTTTATGGCAGATCCCTGCCTAATGGTAAAAATGTTACCCTTAATGGACACCAGAAGCAGCAGATTACACAATAAGAGCCAATAAGACCCATCACATGATGAGGATGGCAAGAATCCCTAAAATAATGTTATTCTGTATAATACCAATACAGAACACACCTGATACAGATCAATGGGTAATTAGAGCTGCACAATTAAAATCCTGCTAGCTAAGTTTAATATGTATCAGGTGTGTTGCAGCTATGCAACACTAGCAGAACTTCTCCTGGAAAGAAAAGTGAAAACTAAAAATATAACTCTGCCAACTTGTTAAACAACTTTTTCAACCGTTTTGTTTCTGAAGTGTAAAAATCTGCCCGTTTCACAACATCTGTTTTATCACTCTGAACAGAACGAAATGTGTTGATCTTAAGCGAAGCTGGCGTCAGCTTTTCAAAGGTTAACTGCAATGGATATATATTTCAACCAAACACAAATGTGGTGTAAAAGGTAGTCTATAAAAATGTTCTTTATTATGAAAAGAAGCTTGGAAACCCACAATGCTGAGGTCAGAAAAATGTCATGAAAACCAAAATGGAGAAACTTAAGAAAAGACATTCCCGGGTTGATAAAGGAACCAAAACATGTTATGTGAGATCTCAGCTTTACAGAAGATGCTTCATGGTATCAGTCAGGTCATAATGCGAGTGCTCTGACCCCATCTATTACTCCCAGTGTCAGATCTAAATACATTCACAATGATGTTACATCATACCAGTCACATCAAAGTAACGCTGACTGGAAAAACATATATATATATACATATATACATATATACATACATATATACACATATACATATATACATATATACATATACATATATACATATATACATATACATATATACATATACATATATACATATACATATATA
>JBAMIG010000006.1:19437638-19454657 GCA_037177335.1 Kiunga ballochi | reverse complement strand
AGCTGTACAGCAACTCAAATTCAATAGCAGGTCACCGACAGTCAGCCTCAAGAACACACACACACACACACACACACCACCAGTTTTGAAGGAAAAAGGTGAAGTATAACATCCAAATATAAGTAAAACAGTGTTTTGTTCTCCCATTGGCTGAAGCATTGATGCTCCAACCCTGCACAGTCACATATAACCCTAAATGGGTCATTGAGGGGAGAAAGTATACAGTTCACACATGTGAGCTTGTCTCCAGCCAGCCATGTGGTATTGGTGTCAGATTTCTGAACCATCTGAGTAAGACTTGTGAAGACAGAAGAGAACGCTCTGAATCTGAGAGCACCACTATTCAAGATCAACATGGCTGCCTCCTGCTAACTACACCAGTGTAGTCATGCTACTGGAAACAAGCTTCTGCTGGGGAAAGTTTGATCGTCATGCTTCAGACATCTCTTTTATTAAAAGAGACACTCTCCTGTAAAAACACAGCTCTTTACAGAATAAATTAAAATCGACTGAATGTATAAACATAAATATGCAAGAAAACAAGTCATCAACAAACAGAAAAGAAAGCAACATTAGGCTTATATGCAGTAAGAGAAACTACTCAGGCCGATTGGAAAGTTGAGCAGAACTTATCTGAAACTGCCAGACAAACATGTTGCGTACAGCGTACTCACTCATGGTGCCCCAAGCCCGACAACCAGCGACTCTCCTGCCCTCCAATCACATTTTCCACTGATCCAGGAGAGGGCAAGGTCGCAAAAAGCAAAACAGAGGCGACGGGGAGCGAGAAGGAGCTGGGAGGGTGGGAAACAGGAAGAGCAAGAGAGAGGGTGCTAAAGGCTTTAGAGGACAGCACTGGGTGTACGAGACAAAAAGAGAACGAGGAAAAAATGGAGGGAGGAGTGGAGGGGACAGAGACCAGAGCCAAACTGGGCCGTCATGCCTCACATACCAATGACGGCAGCCACATAGACCGCCCCACGCTTGCTCCGTCTCTTTCTATAACAGCTAAACACAGCAGGAAGCTTCCTATAGGGTCAGCAAAACACACACACACACACATTACTCAGAGCGTATAAAAACACTGAGTCAGTGTCTTGACTGTTCATTCAACTTTGTTTTAACCGTTAAGCTGCAGCAACTGTGATGAACCAGTAAGAAACAAAAAAAAGCATGGGAGAACGTTATCAAAGCCATTTTAAAAACTTTATCTTCTTTGTGATATAAAACTACCTTAGCCTGCATCTCGCTGTCAGAGCAAGAGGTCAAAGAAATGTGTCGTACCACATTAATCACGGCCTGCACATAAAACACTGCAGCAATTTTGCATTTGTCAGGAAATTTTCCCAGGCTTCTGATAAATCCCAAAGGCTCCACAGAGGACTGAAGTCTCACTATATAAAACAAGCTTCTCCTGTATATAATACATCAATTTTGAGTCATCGTTCAACCCGAGTCAACCTGCCGACGATCAGATGTCTCAAATTTGCAACAAGTTAAAAATTGATGTCTCAGCAAAGCTGAAGCACAAACCGTCTTTTAATATTTACAAAAAGTAAAACTACACAATATGTCTTCACAACTCTCAATGAATTCATCTGACCAGCAGAAACACACACACACACGAAAATGTTTTAATTACTATGTAAAACTTGTTTTATAAAATATTTGCTAAAAGCCTGTTTAAAAATTTTGCAGTTTCAATAGTTTCTTATGGAGAAAATGTTTCTGTTTTCTAAAGACTGTTTGCTTTCTTAGCTTCTAGGATTTTGCAGATGCGTCCCATGTGAGACAGACTGGTCACACTGTCATCAACACTGGAAATACATTTTCCACACTCATCAATTCTATGTACATAGTGTATAAAAGATCATTTAAATAAATGCATGTCTCTCATTAATCTCCTTAGAGAACAGATAAGTTATATTAGAAAAAAACACGTTTAAAAAAATTACTTAAATGTTCTGGGTAAGAAGTTGGAAAAACCATAAAAAAGATGGTTGACTAACATGAAGGCATAGAGGGGAAAACACTGATAAGAGGAAACAAGAGGAATGAACTTGTCCTGATCAGAACCTGCAATCTGAAAGCGTTTCACCTGCTGAAGAGTGAAGCAGGGTTATTCAAACAAACAATCTTAGTTTTTTGTTTGAAATCAATGTCCCTGCATATTTTAGAAACTTAATTTACTATAAATGCTTAGATTTGGATGTTAAATCATTTTAAATAAAAGCTTGTTGATGTAAACGGTACAATGTTTATGTCTACATATTATAGTAGGCTGATCCTACTATCAGGCAGGCTGTGGGAGCTCAGAGCATGATCTCAGTATATTAGTTCCGACCATGCAATAGGAAAAAAAAGGAAAAGTTTTACTTTCTCTCCTTCGTGAGATCAGAAACAAGCCAAGTTTTCCTCTAAACACATCACAATGGATGTTTTGCTGACTGGACTCTTCTGTTTGGATCCAACATGATTCGTCCACTTACATAACTTTAATCAACCTTTTATTCAAGTCCAGTTTGTGCCACCCCTCCCTTAACCTGCATTTCCCATAATTTCCCTGCTGCTCAGTTTTTACATCATCGCTGGCTGGTAACCACAGAGCAATGACCTCACACACAGGAAGTGCTCCATGGCAACAGGCCGTCTTATCCTCACTCTTGGTTTAGACTCTGTGACAGTCGCTGCTGGAACACTTTAAAAGGGAGACAGAGATGCTGGTAGCAGAGATTAACACAAGAAAGGAGACAAGTAAAATACTGTATGGCTAGTTATACATTTACAAGCATCGCTTCATCCCAGCAGAGGGCAGGACTGATCCAAAGGCAGCTTGGGTTCGGGATGACTTTATGGTTCAGATGCATACATTTAAACGTTTCTACAGCCTGTTTTAGCATCAGATTTAACTAAAAAAAAAACACCCAGTTCATTATCACAAGAATTACATCAATAAAAATAGGATGCTTTAAATCATTTACAAATTCTGTTTGTATTTTTAGAGTGAACACTACTGTCCTTTGAGATTTTCCAACTCTAATAAAAGCATTAATAAAAAAAAGGCACCAATCAGCATAACTAGGATGCTGTGAAGAGGAAATTGTTCAAAATAGCTTTGGTGGGCTACTCCTAACTGCTTAAAACAGGTATGACCATGCGCTCTGGTTGTTTTTCCTCAAAGCCAGGTCATCAGGGCCTGCAAACACAGCTCATCTTTAAACACAAACACACACACACACACACACACACACATGCTTGCATGCTTTTAGGGTTGTATAGATTAGGACAAGAAGCCCCACAAATGCTGGTGCATCTGTAAATGCGTGGGTATGTGTGTGTGCGGGGATAATGGACGATGGGGTGTGTGGATTTGTAACGTTTGTTTTTGTGTCACTTTTTTTTTTGTGGCACTTTGTGTCACTTTCTATGTATGAAATGTGCTTTATAAATAAAGTTTATAGCAGCAGTTAGTCAAGGTTTTGCATAAACATGTAGACGCTTTATCGTAGTCTGAACTTCAATAATCTAGTCCTAAAATTTAGCACCAGGTTTTTAGAAATAATCTTATATTTTTTAAGAGTTAAGCCTTTAAATGTCTGCTACACCACAGCAAATAAAAAGGACTGAAACTGCAGTTCCTGAGGGGATAACAACACATTTACACCAAAACATTCATGTTTAACCCATAACCTTAGTTTTGCTGAATGATCTGAGGTGCTTTGATTTCTTATGTATGATTAAAAACACTGGTTTTTATAAGTTGTGCGTTTTTGTGCTGGGCCTACAAGGGACTGGTGAAATCTCAGAAAACCTCTCAGAAACAAAGAATGGTGTTAGGAAACGTGTTACCGTGTTACAGGAGGACATTACCATTCAAATAATACCAGGAACATGGGACTCCTGTACAGGATGATAAAGGGGGGCCTTTTCCTACTTCTTATCATCGGCTTTGGTCTCTGCATCAAAACACTGATTGTGAGGAAGCAGTTTGAGGTGGATTCAGATCCCTCCTTCATTAATTTTCCTCAGGATTTTAAGCCCCATTTAAACAGCTGTGCTGTACATCAAAGCTACTTTATCAGAAAAATATGAGAATAGAGAGCAAACTGGATACATTTATTCCATGTGTGATAATTTAAAATCTAAATAAGCCAAAAAAAAAAAACACTTGCTTTATCACTGTAATATCCTCTTATAAAAAAGTATGTACAGTATCTGATCCAGATAGCCACAGAAAGGAGAAGAAAAAGACCATCTAACTACAACTAACCACTAAAAAGATGTGTATTCCTCACATCTGATGAATGGAGACGAGTAAAAGGAATGGCAGATCATCTATTGGGATTTCTACCCTTTCACATACAGGCTTGCACAAACTGCTGACCCCCCCGGAGCCATTTTATAGACAGGATGTGACACTAAAAGAGGGTCGCAGAAAGAGACAGATTCTCACAATCTGTAGGCCTCCTTACAAACACAGCATGTTCCCCAGCCTGCATTGCTCATTTTACTTCAAACCAAAACTGCATTACACTGAGGCCAGTATCACTGCAACCTCTTACTCAGATCCTTTCTTGTGTATAACGTCTGTAACATAGCTACCCTGCTAAAATGACTTTTAGAGAGAAGCATTTTTTAAAAGATGAATTATGTATGCACATCATGTTGTTTCAATAAAAACAAATGGACTCAGGTAAGTTCTCTTCTTGCTTGTTATAACAGATGTATGCAACATTACCAGTAATGGTCTCAGCATCTTTGCAGGTGGCCAGGAATGTCTCGAGTGCAGCCGGCAGACTCGCCTCACTGACATACACCTCCGCTTCTTCCTCCTCGCTGACTGATTGCAGCTCTGGGTTATAAAGCTGGGATGCTCGGATGCGTTGGGAGGACTGTTCGGGAGGTGGGGAAGAGGAACAGGAACAGGTGTGGGGAGTCTGAGTCCTCGGGTCCAGCTTGGCGCTGAGGGGTTACCGATTTAAAAGAGGATTGGCCATGGAAAAAACTTAGATCCACTACAATGGATAATTGGACAAAGTCAATCTAGTTTCATCTGGAAGGTGTGATTGATGTGGACAGAGGAGAAGTCATCAGGCTGCATCACCAGCATATGAAAGATGGGCAGAAGCCAAAGCAGAAAATGCAGCAGAGGATTTATTCCTAGCAAACCTGTAAGAGAAATGAGAAAAAGTACATTTCTAGCTTTAGTACGTGAAAAAAAAAAAAAACTTCCAATGTATAAAATACAAATTAAATACAAATTCAGTAAATCAGATATGAGTTCAGACAATGAAAAGGAAATTATTGCTTCTGTTTATGCAGTTTTAATGCAGCAGACATGATCCTTTGCATCTTTTTTAAATCACTTTGATCACAGACATCCTCATTGACATGAGGGACTGGCTCATATGCCACATGCTAAGCATACAGGGGTTAATTATAGAAATAACTACAATGCTTTGAGCAGATCAAATACTGGTTTACATGGGGGTGAATCATACAAAATCACATCCTTCAGGTTACTTGTGTGTCTGGCTCCTCTGGTCATTTTGGGGAAATAATGCAGGTTAACTATTATTAAATGATAAAAAAAAAAGAATACAAGAGCATTTAACTAGATTTGCTTATGGTCTGTTAATCCCATTAACAAAAACATTGTGCAAACAAAACTTTCCTGTTCTCATTTGTTTGCTAAAAGTTACCAAAAATTATACAAAAAGTCCAAAGCAGAGGAGAAGAAACATGAAAGTCAATGAGAGGAATAGAAGATACAAATTGCAAAATGTGATAAAGATGATGGAGCAACATTTTCTATGCTAAAAGAGGCCATACAGGAAACAAAAAGGGCTCCTTTTGAGCTTTTAGGGAAGTCAACAACATCCTGACCTGGATGCATTTAGATACTTTTACACTCTGTTTAGAGCATAAGACATGTGGAAAAGAATAAAGGACTTTTTAACTGGACCCCTGTCTCTTTAAGCCCAATGAGGATGCAAAGAGCCCATGTTTTCATTTTCACAACAAAGTCATGTTTTTAAGTTTTTAATGGTAGAGATGAAGTTTTCCCAAACTGGTTTCCACTCGGGATCCGGTTTCAGAGAAACATTTAAATTTTCCAAACTTTAAAAATCTAAAAATCCATCTTTGCCACTTTGAACAATTTTCTCCAACTATCACAGTGAACAGCTCTGCACCTTCATCTCTAGGAGACTCGGCCTCAAAGCAAAGAAAGTTTATTTGTATCGCACATCCACCACAGGATGATTCAATGTGCTTTAAAGAGACAAGAATAAAAAATAAAAAACTAAAAGAAAGAGAAAATTAAATTTGTTAGATAAAAGAAACAAATGAGATGTGGACTTCAAATAAAACTACAAAAATATACCTGAGAACAGGTGGGTCTTAAACCTGGATCGCTGATCCAAGGCTTTCTGGGAGTTTGTTACAGAAATGTGGAGAATAGAAGCTGAATGTAGCTTCTCAATGTCTCATTCTGACTCTGGGAATTGATAAAAAAAAAAACACACACAGACAAACCTGAGAGGTCAGGTAGGTTCATACTGGCTCATAGGATCTCTGATGCATTTTGGTCCTGATCCCTACAGAGCTTTATTGACCAGAAACAGAACTTTATATGCTGTCTTCAGACAGACAGGCAGACTGTATAAAGAGCTCAGACCTGGACTGATGTGGTCCACTTTCTTGGTTTTAACAAGGACTCGAGCAACGTAGTTCTAAATTGCCAGCAACTGTGACAGTTATTTTTCTAAGACCTGTAAAGACACCATTACCACAACTCAAGCCTGGAGCAGTCTTTCCAGGTCCTGCTGTGACATAAAATCTTTTAACCCTAATATATTCTTAAGGCAAAGGTTGAGTTTGTCAAATGTAGGTCTGAGTCCATCAAATACACACATTTCCCCACATTTCTGGCCTGGTTGGTGGTTTCTAGGTTAACAGAATGAAGTTCTTTGGTAAATAATTTCCACTCTGGCTCCAAAAACAATCACCTCAGTTTTGTCCTTTTCATACTGAATCTAACTTTAAGCCTTTAAATTATTCAAACAAAACTACAGAGCAAGAAAACAAACATCACGTCTCACTCAGCACTACCAATCCAATATGAAAGAGGAACTTAACGTTTCCATTCATAAAAACCCTTAAAAAAAACACATACAAGCACTTCTTAAAGAAATGCATCAAGTCTAAGGAATCAAATGATTTTATTAAACTTTGTTCTTTACTGTATTCAAATCTCCTCTGTCATATATTCATCTTTTTCCCTCCATCAGTCTTTTTCTACATGAGTCCTCTCATACATATATATATTCAGTGACTAAACCAAACACAGTGGAAAATACTAAATTAGGTCAGATTTCCATGATTTAGGAGCAAAAGATGGCCAAACACAGTTGCCCATAACAACAAAAGCATACAGTTGCTAACAACACAAGCTGGGTAACAGTTCCAGCCATAGGTCAGGAAACCTATTCATAGGAAAAAAAATGTTTATACATGCCTGTAAAGGAGCGTCACATCTGGCTGAAAAGGGTTTGTTAATACTAACAGGATTTCAAGGTTACGAGACATGAATAAAAGGAGTGCCATTATGACACAGTGAATGTGTAATACTGGATGAACAGCAGAGCTATCTGAAGTAAAAGGGCATTTGTGCTGGAGCCAACATTACCAGGATCCAAGGTGTTGTACCATAATATTCCCACAGGATTAGTACAACAAGCTGGGCGGAGTTTAAAGGGAATGAAAGACTTCAATATACTAATGGAGTTGGTGCTTAAGGACACCAAAGTAACTGCAAGACAAGAAGCCGTCCCCCACTTTTTGTCTCTTTAAATAAAAAAAAAACAAACTAGTTTTGTTGTTAGGCTAAAATGTTAAGTCATTTTTGACTGGCTCACTTATAAAGCTTTATTTGAACATGGATACAGAAGCTACAGCTTAGCCACATGCTAAAGAGTTCCCAAAGAATGGGGCTGATTTCCCCAAGTGCAACACAGGTCAAGACATTTAGATCAGACCTTATTACTCGTCTTCAGAGATAAGAATGGGCAGTTCCCTCACAAACACTTTGATGTGTCCAAATGTCCTCAGGCATGGCACTGAACTGTATACTTTACACAAAATGCTATGACATGGGAAAGCCTGCATGACTGAGATTGCACAAGTAGGGAATTATAAAACATTTTGTGGATTTAAGATAAGAATAAAAAGGTTTTATATAAAGTGGAGACCTTCAATGTAAAAGTTTAAATACATTTTTCCACATTTGGCATTGGGAATGGGTCAAACTTTAGAAAAACCATATTTTCCCAAATTTTTGCTTTAATTCAGCGTAAACTCTGACACATCCAGTCCCAGGTTGATGCAGGGAAAAGTGTTAATGTTATGTTGGCTGCCATGAAGGGTTTGACCCGGTTCAGATGTGGAAATATGTCTAGCTTTAAATCATGTGATTATACTACAAATAGATGAGGCACCATCTTGTTATTAAATCTATTCCACATCCAAGCAGCAAGAATAAAAATCAAGTGAAATAAATTACAATAAGAGCTTCCAATGGAAAAATTATATTTGCTCTACTAGTAACAGACCGCTATGATTTGAGGACCATGGACACACCTAAAGTCAGCGTACAGAAATTTCCCCTAGTTCATCTTGTCTGAAAGAAGGACAAACAGATGATTAGTCCAGTACATGCTGTGATTTGTTACTCCTGACTGTACTTGAAGTCCAAAACAATACAGACAAAAACAACAGGCCACAAATATTTATGCTCACCACAGCACCACCCAAACCTTTTATCTTGTTCCAGTCTGCAGGCAGACTCGAACACACCTCCAACAGGTTCACCGTTACAACACCAGGAGACAAGTAAAGCTAAAAGACAGAAAGCAGTATTTGCCTAAACAGCTGATTTAGAGCACAATTAAAAACATTTAAACAGCAATGTTACAAAAGGAGAAGAAGTGCTAAAAATTCTACTGATTAAGACGCTGTGAATCAACTGGACATTAAGGCTGATCTACATCCCACTGAAATATTAAACCACTAAATTCCACTTAGCCTGCATCTATAATTTAGGCTAAAGCCTGAAAAAGGACTCTCAGTCAGTTTGCATAAAGGGTTTACAACATTAACCTTTCTGCTGTTAAAAACAGTCAACCCAGTGGTTCACAATACATTTGTCTGCAACACTTTTGTGCAGCTAAGTGCTCAGGTTTGTCCTTGCTCGAGGGGGAAGTCCTTTCAACCACAGATAACACGAAGCAGTGCATTTGTCAGCGATTTAAAATATACTTTGTGTATACTTGTATCCTTCCTATATGGAAACAGGCTGATAACCTGAATGACAACCCGCCCTTGAAGTAGAAAGCTTTGCGTTAGGTGGAGGGGGACTATAAATACAGCACATGACTGGGAGACTAAAGGTGGGGCCTCAACACAGGAAACAATGGGTACACATTAAACAACTTCCTGTTTTTTCTTACTAAACCAAGAAACACTTAGGCCAGGGGAATTCGACCGACTCAAATCAAACAAGGCTAGTTGAATTAGACAAAGCAGAACTCTAGCTAATGATAAGAGCAGAGCTGCAATAGAAGAAAGGTTTGAAAAATCACTTTGCTGCGACTGAAGGTCAGTCCAGAACGCAACCGTCCCATCAGGCACTTAATGATCAATGGGTCAGATCAATGCCTCATAATGCAGGATGCAACCTAAATCTGTAAGTAAAAGCCATGGAGTGTGCAAAAAAAGTGTAAACCATTAAAACAGTAGTCACAAAACACCCTCTCAGCGTGAAGCCGTCAGCATGAAAACAGGAAGCAACTGGGCTTGTTTTGGTTTTTTGAGAGGTTTTTACACTCTTTTCTCAGATTCTGTAGATTCCTTAAATGCATCTTAAGGACAAGGCATCAAGTAACACAAAAAGGCTTAGAACGGTTTAATCTTCCCTGAGAGGAGTTAGGAAAGAAAAGGTGAAGGAAGGGAGACTAGCAACTGATACAAAGCGACATACCCCCCAGCTAAATAAACTGACTAAGAAGAGAGCCATTGATTGACCAATGGACTAATTGGTGGTTCAGCAATCCTTCTTGGATGCATAGAGGATATTTCTGCAGGTTACTCTGTGTCCTGCATGTACGCTAAGGCTATACTGCTATTTTTTAACCCTACAGAGGCCAATGTGACATGTTTGATACATACAGTTTTGAGACTTATTGCATCACTTTGTGGTAAAAACAAAAAACAACTTTGCTCAAAATCCTGTTGAACCCAATCTGATACTAGTCTACTCTTCTGCCCCAATAGATACCAGAACACCTTAATAGTTTGGACACATCGTATGGTAATAAATTGTTAATACATTGTTAAAAAGGGACAAAAAAAAAAGAGATCTCAGAATAAAAATTAGCATTTATATAACCATTTCTTTATAGGCTTTAAAGAGTTAAGAAGTTAAGATTAGATGTATGCTTACTGAATCTTTACCCGAGTAGCTGGCCTCCATTAGAGCTGGGATTTTCAAAGTCCAACTGCATGCATTGTGTTTGCTAACTAAATTAATTTAAACTCAATAATCTTTCTGATTTAGTGCACAGGAAGCAAAAGCAAAGCATTAGTTAATGATGAGCATCTGAGATGCCTTTATCCAATGCATACAGAGCGACAGCATAGTCTTAGTTTCCAACGGTTATTTGGTGGAGCAAAACATAACTAAACACTATTAACATTCAGTGTCCACTAGCAGCCCCAAACAGCCTTTTCAAGCTGTTCCAGGCTTATGTTAACTATACACTACAGCTCCAGACGGGCCCCTTAATGTAAGCACACACACATACACACAGACACAATCTTTGAATACAGAAAAAAAGTATTAGTACTTATAATTTTAGATTATAAAGATGAGCATTCACTTAATGCTTCCTGAAAGTCAAAGCTATCATTTGTGATAAGTCTAAGAGTAAAAATGCACAACAATACTACAAGAACATGCACTGCAAGTTGAGACGCAAAGAATGAGGAGAGGATATTTTTGGTGCAAAATGCTGAAATCTGTTAAAAAATTATACTTTTACATTAACATAAAAGCATGTGGTCAGATCCACAACACAGTCCAATACACACTAAAATAAATCAGCACAATTATTCATTTAGTTTTTTTAGGAGTTGACTTTGAATTACAGTAATAATTTGCTACATGCTTCTAAGAACATGCAAAAATCACACACACTTAGAAATGCATACATTTTGTGAAGTGAAGAGAAGGAATTGGGTTAATCACTGATTGTTAGCTTAATAAAATCAGAATATGTTCCCATTTTTATGATATATTCAGAAACTTGAGTTGCATAAAATTTTTTTTTGCAAAAGCACAAATAAAAAACATTTGCAAAGAAGTGCATGGCCTGCTTGCTCAGTTTGCTTTCCAAATGCAGCTTTGGGTAAACAGACCTGTACTGTTTTAAAAACACTGATTGCATCACTAAAGCAGGTTTAAAGCTCTGTGCTCTTCATGACATGATTTGTTGGCCATCAACAGTTTGTGATAAAAATAACATGTATGAAAAAAAAAAAGAAGGTGGGAATCTACCCTACCCCCTCATGTTTATTCATGGTTCCACCTAAGATGATGTGCTAACTCCATAAGATTAGCCATACACTTCTGCCAGATGCATGCCAAGATATTCTACATTTTCCTTTGGACTCCCATTCTGTCCTAGACAAAACCAGTCTGATACCATTAATCACATAGAAACAAGCAAGCAGTCCTCACAGGAAGGAAAGAAGAGAAAGATAGTGAAGGAAGCAGACACTGCTGATGGACTTAAGTCCACCAAGTCACATGATCAGTCAAAGGAAGATAAGCTTTTCCACACCTCACCTCCACATGTTGTTTTACAATGTTACTTCCTCAGAGTCCTACTGGATAGAAAGCAACACAAGCTAAGCTTAGTGTCCAAAAGTAGCACATGGCTTATATCTCAGCCTGTTTTCGGCCCAGCTGAAGGTATGTTGTTCTTCAAGATGAGAAAAAGAAAGAAAAACCAGAGTTGTTCCAGTCAATTGACACAAATTCACTGTATGAACTGGGCAGGTTTATCATTGGCCTCATCACATTCCAAAGCCTCCCAGTCAGCAGAAAAACATGCAGCTAACTACAAAGTCAAGAAGGTTTATATATATATATATATTTTTTTTTAATGTCTTTCTTTTTACTTTTAGCCTCTGTCGCTATGATAAGTGTGTTTTCAGGTGTGGTTATATAAAACTATTTTGTATTGGTTGGAAAGATGTGAGTCAATGTTTATGCTATTCATAAAATGTCATGAAGATAAAAAAAGAAAAAACAAAAACTAGAAAAAATCCAAGCAAGACTCTTATCATTTTCCAGACTAAAAAAACAGACTTTACCAAGTCATCCATGGTTATACCACAGCCTTCAAATTTGGTATCTTGAAATTATCCATCAAATGCAAACATTTGCTTGTCTGTTTTTTTTTTTATGTGCAGCATCATGTTACAGTAACATAATAAATAAATATAAATAATAAATAATAATATATATAATAATAAATGTACACATTTAGGTTGAGGCATGATGTATACATAATTCCCATTTGGGAACGCTTTAGTTTATTCTCCTCATACATGTCACGTCAGCCGACTTGGTTCAGACTGGAATCATTCTTGTGATACCTGTAGGCTCACATTTTTTGTTCCATGTATTTTCACTGATGAAGTATGAAAGTAAACAAATAAGTCTGTTCTAAAGAAAAGCCTAAAATTTTCCACACCTCCTTTTAAAGAAATAACTCCACATTTGATTGTAATTCCACAAAGTACCTTCGAGGTGACAGAGTGTGGTGAAAAAACTTAAATTAATGTTGAGGCCCCCCATGCTTAAAGCACATTCTTTTAAAGACATTACCACATTAAGGTTCCAACATCTCTAGCATGAAACTTGCTGACATACCATGCACCACCATCCCATGAAAGACTACTTTCAAAAGGATTGCATGATGAAAGCTGATACTTTTCTTTCACAGGAGTCTTGTAAAAACAAACTCCTCAAGAAGAACATCACTTTAATTAAATACAATAGCAGAAAAGTAATAAAATATTTATGTGACTTGATAAAAAGGACAACTTCTTTTGATAAACTGGCTTCTGTGTGTCTGAGTGTTTGCTTGTGAGGAGTTTGAGTAAAACAGCAACATTTTCCTCATTCTGGTTGTCAAACATGTAAGTCCAGTGTAGACTGCTGGGACTGCAAAACTGAGAGGTCTGCTGTGTGTCTCAGCAGTGGGACAGTAAGCGGCCCACCAGATCATGTGCTGTTAGTTGGCAAACCCACTGTAACCTTATTTAGCCCCTTAAAACTAGCTGATAAACCCCCATCCTAAGCTGCACAGCTGATAAAAACTAACTTACTGACTTCAATGCTTTTCCTAAGTTGGAAACTTATCCCTCATTTTGCAAGAAACCTGCTGCAGGATTTGTGAAAAGCAACTAAATCTAGGCATAAACTAATCTTACTACAGTACTAAGGCAAATGCCTTCACTGTTATTATATGATCCATCTAATGGAACTGGTATGTCATTTAAAAAATTCCCAACACTTCACGGTCTAACAATTTAAATAACCTGCTTTATAATAGGTTTATGCTTCTAAATTAATATAGCATAGTAGCTACTTTGCTTATTGTATTTTAACATTTAACAAAAGCTCAGATAATCTGTCAAGAGCCTAGTGAAGAATACAAAAGGCAGTTTTAATGAGTGAAAGCGGCTTAACAGTATTGGATTAAACTCATTTATATGTGAATTTATCTCATTAAAGTAATCACTGAGTCAAAACATCCAAAGCTGGATGTTATACAAGCAACAGCAAACATTAGATCTGTCAGATAAACACCTCCCTGATCCCCTTTACGACTAGTTAACCGATTAATTTACCAAAAACACCACGTTCACCAACGGGTAAGTGAAATCTAAGTTTCTTCACAAGATTTCCGTAGTTTGTGGCACCCATGTGGCGAAGCTGCACCTGCCCCACCATTAACACACGATCACAACTTTTACACAGGAGGAATCGTAGACAAAGAACAGTTCTTACCTCTTCTGTTGAGCAAAACTTGATAAAAAGTGTAAATAACTCCTGTATTCTCTTAGCAAAAAGGCTATTCAATCACCAGCCACCCATTCAGGTCGACTTTGTTGGATTTTAAAGTTATTTCTGATGCTAATTCAACCCGTAGCAGTTTATAACCACACACTAAGTGAATAACTTCAGATTGTAATACATAGGAAGTCTCATGTATATTCTCTAAACTTGACTAGAAAATAAAAATCTTTCTGTGCAGAAGTGAGTTAGTCATCGTGTTAGATACGCTGCCTACTGATATGAGTTCAAAGTAAAAAAGATTAGGATGATATTTCCGGTCTAACCTTATCAAAATAAAATAGTCACGTCTCTCATTTACGCTTCATACTCTCAAGACATTTTCTTTTGTTAAGTAAAAGGAACTTGGCGGAAATTGTGCTTAAGCAAATTTGCACAACTTTATAGATTAGTTGGTTTTAAATTTTACGTTGCTCTGGGAAGGATTTTACTGCCCTCTGTTGTTCAATCCATGTATTTTCACACATCGACCCGGGTCAACATTTTCCAAAGTTGTTCCCAAATGTAAGCCATGTTTGTGATGGAGAAAAGGAATGAGGGAGGAGGACGACGTGTGTTTGAGTGTGTGTTTGAGTGTGTGTGTGTGTGTGTGTGTGTGTGTGGTGGATGGGTTAGGAGTTGTAACAATTTAATAATTTAATCCAAGCGCCGAAGAACGAAGGAAAAACCAAAGAAAGATTCTGGTGTCCAGGAAACAAATAAATAAAAAAAAAGCTAAGCAGCAAATGAAAACTTAAGAAAACAAAAACCTCAGTGAAACATTACATTTAGGCCACACCGCCTAGTTTAATTTCATGGTTCCACTTCCACGCGCTGTCTGTTGTGTTCAGTATGGTATCCTAGCAACACAGGGCTGTGCCATTTATAGGCGTTTTCCTGAAAACTACTTGAAAAAGCTTCAATAAAACTAACATTTAACTTGAGTAATATGTAAAAACAAGCATTTTCTGAAATTAAGTATACTGACATGCTTACATTTGATGACTATAGTAAAGAGATTTACATTACACCTCCTACAAAGTACCCCAGACTTCCCTCTTCTAACCGCAGTGAAGTGGCCCACCAGTCTTCCGCTAACAAATAGCGGGTCGTTGAAGAGGTAAGTTGGAAATGATAGCTTGATGGAAAATACCCCGTCCCAAAAAAAAGGTAAATGCATAGGTCTCACAGTCATTATTAATGTACGTTTAATAGTTTCTTAAAGTTTTGTAGTCAACTGCCGTCTTGTAATTCTACAAATCAACAACATTTCCGAATAGACCACAGCGTTAGCACTTATCAGACCAATACAATACATTAAGGTCGAGCGTCAGTGGCTAATTTGACCGTTAAAGTAAACACCAAATACGCCATACAATTTGGTAACTTAAATATTGAGTAGTTTCTTATAAATACATATATGTAATACTCACCTTTTTGCCATTTCCTGTTGGCAAGAAAGCTACAAACTTTCCCCACACGTTGTGAACAGGTGTTTAACATTTAATTAAGTGGTAACGTCACCTGTTCTGTTATACCAGTTATCATATTACAACCCATTTGGGGGCCCAAGTCGCGATGTACCAATCAGCAACTTTAGGATGCTTCTCTTTTCCAACACACATGAATCAAGTAGCAACATTTCTCATCTGCATGCCATTCAGCTCTACAGAGGCTTAGTAATATTTCATTCACGTGTTTTGGAGAAGGGATGAATCTAAAAGTTGCAGAATGATAGAGCTTGAGGGCCAGATTTGGGTGCCCAGTTGTTAAATATTTAAAGCTTTTGCCCCGATTTAAGTCCCTCAAGTGTGAACCTTAATGAACATTTGTAGATTTTACTATACTTTTTGTGTGTGTACTTTATTCAAAAAGAAAGGGGATGGTGTTGGACAAACCCAGTAACATTTTAAACATTTTCCAGATCACTTTAGAGTAGTGCTGATTATATACGTTATGTTTTTTTTTAAAGTCTCACAGGATATGGAAAATTTCATCTTGTATGAGGAGCTCGGTAAGGGCTGCAGCTCTGTTGTCTACAAAGGAAGAAGAAAAGGCCATCTCAGCTATGTGGCCATAACCCGCACAGACAAAGCCAAGAGACCAGAGATATCTAATCATGTAGGGTGCTGTTTTCGTTTACAAAATATCTATAAAACATGTTTTATTATTTCAAATAACAGTAAGTGTCTGCTACATGACTGTAGAAATAACAGTTGCATAGTTTTAAAAACAATGAAATTATGATTTAAAGATGAAAGATTAAATAAAAAAACACAAGAACGATTGAGGAAAATTAATGGTGGGAGTCAATAAGTTTATCTTCTTTCCAATCCATTTTGAGCAAATATAAGTATATTATATGAACTGTTAAATTGTATACATTGTATGTGTGTGTATATATAGGTATGTTTATGTATATATGTGTGCATAGTATCTCTGCATGTACATGATATGCATGCAGGGCATGTAATTTATTTAGTATTTATTTATATTTGTTTTTTTCTGTTTTGTTTTGAATTGTATATACATCATTTTACAAATTTTTCTTTTTGGTATTTTATTTCACTTGCTCAAAATATATCAGTTAATCAACTTTAATTATTAAATTGATATCATGCTTACATTTTCAGGGTGGATTTAACTCTTGTTAACCCTTTAAAGCCCAACCTTAGAAAGGGGGAGCAGAGATGTCCAATTTTTTTAATCTAAAGCCCTTATTTAAAACTCCTACAGAATCTGAAAAAATATTTAAAATTATTTTTTTGTCCAGTTCACTGTTTATAATTATGTGATAGATAAAATTCCATGTAGTGTAATGTTGTGTTTTTTGG
>JBAMIG010000006.1:19404568-19434602 GCA_037177335.1 Kiunga ballochi | reverse complement strand
TTTGACCATATAATGATGCAAAATGTCTGAGTAACTGTATGTATCAAATATGATACATTTGGCTTTAAAGGGTTAAAGAGTTAGAGTAGGAGATCCTGGATAAATGGTTTGAGCAAGCTACAATATACTAATGAAAAGTCCAAACCTTTTTTACAGAACCCCACCCAACCTCCACTCAGTGTTCGAGCACTAAGTTAATTATCTGCAACTGGAGATTGAAGGGGATTTAAAACAATATAGTAACCTATATAACATCTCATACCCTTCCTTTAAGCCAAATCATAAAATGGCTACTGTAATGTTTTTTTCTTCTGCTAGGTGCGACTCAGTCATAATCTGGATCATCCGAACATAGTTAGCTTCTATGAATGGTATGAGACAAATAATCACCTTTGGTTGGTAGTGGAGCTCTGCACAGGTCAGTTATCATTTCTCACATTTTTTTTTATTTCTATCTCCTGGATACTGACTGTAATTTCCATTGTTCATCTTCTTTTTTCTAAATGTCAGTCTCTTCTTTTTCCCTGTCAGGTGGTTCTCTGGAATCTGTTATTGCTCTCGATGGAAATCTTTCAGAAGATGTGGTGAGACGGTTTGGATGGGACTTGGTGAAAGGACTGAAACACATTCATGAATCAGGAATCATTGTGTCTGACCTGACCCCTGCTAAGGTTTGCATCTGCATACATATGAGTCCAAGACTGAGAAGAAAACCACACCGAATACAATATGATGTGTTTTGTTTTCCTTTTTGTCTTTAGATTTTTTTAGATGTTAGTGGGATTCTGAAGTTTGGTAACTTCTGCTTGTCAAAGACTGAGGGAGAGAACCTGGAAGAGATGTTTTCTTTTTTCTCTCCATCTGAGGTGGTAGAGACTGAAACGGAAAACATTGACAAGGTTGAAAACTTGAGGAAAATACTACAAGGTTTGATAATCACTTCTGATCACATTGGTTCAGGCTAAATGTATTGTTAAGTAATTGAAAGGTTAAGCAGTTGATTGGCTAAAATGAACCTTTAAGAAACATTAGTTTCTGATCTTTAAGACAGTTTATACTCTGCTGGGGGAAACTATCTGCTGGGTATCACCAAAACATTGTTGTGAGAGTCGGGGTTTCACCATGGAGAAGTAGTGTAAGGGGTGAGGTGATGAATGCCTGGGTTTGCAACAGTAACAAGGCTTTTTTTTTTTTAGCTAACATCAAATCAGCAATTTGGTTCAAGTTGCCTCTAAAAAATCAAGTCAGCCGCTAAAATCTAAAAAAATAATACTGTGTGTACTGAACTAAAGCAACACTTTAAACAGTGTTTCCTCTAATGTGATTGTGTTATTGGGCTCTGTTTTTCTTTTCTTACTATTATTTCTACCTTTACTTCTAGGTTCTCCAACATACTGTGCTCCAGAAGTTTTGCAGGGCTCAGAACCCAGTATACGCTCTGATCTCTGGGCCCTCGGCTGTATACTCCACTATATGTATACTGGTAGCTATTTTTTTTTTTTTGCTCTTTTGCAATTATGCTCCATCTAAAACATGAGAAAAATGTTGTTTTGATACTCTTGAGGATTTCTAAACAAAAGCAAATCTTTATGGACTAAAAAATTAATTAGTTTAATTATGTCAAAAGACAATTTCAAATAAGATTAAAGTTGTACTCTATACCTGGTAGGCAGTAAATACTGAAAATACTGGCCTCAGATGCATTATATTAAAATATGACCTTTTTCTTCTTTTGGTTTCCTAGGTAAACCACCATTTTGTTCTAATAGCGATGCTGAACTGAGAGAGATGATTTTGCATCAGGAAGCACCACCTCCCAGACAGACAAGTAATATAAACCTACATTTACACGTATACAGTTAAACATACAGTACATAGTCACAGTTATAATATTTAAAATACAAGCTTTTTACTATTTAGTGATATAAGCTGTAGGAGTTTGATCATATGTTGTCAGGGGACTTTGAATATTGCAGTTTGTTTTTTATATGATAAGATAGTATTTGATCCAATATTTTTCTGCAGGTCCCCCCAGTCAGGACTTCCAGAGTCTTCTAAACGGCTTGCTCAATAAAAATCCAGATAAGAGGTAAGGCTTAAAGCCATATGCTCAACACACACTTGTGTACTTGTTTGCTTTATGACAAGTACCATAAAATCTGTCAGGATGGGAAGCTTTAGATTTCTTGCATTTTACTTGATTACAAAACAGCTTCTTTGTCTAAATTCTAAACTGTGTTGTAAAGCAGGATAATTCAGACATAAAAATACGTAATGCTATGGTTTAAAGCAGAGATGGACAACTCTGGTCCTCGAGGGCCACAGTACTGCAAGTGTTAACTCGAGTCAGTGGGTAATAAGCAAACTTGTGTAGAGTTTGTTTCTAAGCTTTCTAAGGTCAGATGTGTTGGACTGCGGCCCTCAAGGACTGGAGATGCCCATCCCTGGTTTAAAGTAAATGAACAAACAAGTCATCACTAAGAACTTTGTGTGGTTCCTATGTTTTTTTTTTTTTTGCTCAGTTCACTATAGATATTTTATTTATCCGAGTTTTTAGAGCTTATATGAGCATTTTGCAGTAAAGTCTTTCATAAATTTGCTTGCTTATATCAAACTTTGATCATTTAACAAAAAAAGAAAAAAAACTTGAGACATTACTTAAAGTGTTGAATGGATCAGTTTCTTCATATTGATTCTCAAAAAGTTGTCTGATAGGAGAACTATTATGTTAAAGTGTCCTAGTGTTCAGTTGTTACTTTTCTTCTTTAGGATGAACTGGTCTGAGTTATTAGATCACTCATTCTGGACACAAGTAAAGGAGGAAGATGATGCAGAAGACCATGAAGATGGTGTTAAAGATGAAGACAGTATCTGTGAAAGAAGTGACTGTGTTAACCTGAGGTCTGTCATCACATAATTTCTCTCAATATTAAAAGTCTTTAAACATTTTACAAAAAAATTGTTATAGGAGTTTGACTGCAGATAGAAGTAGGAAGAAATAGCGACCCACATCGGAGCTGATTATAAACCTGTTTTAATCCAAACAGATTTGCAATATCAGTAAACCTCAATTTAATAACACAATAACTAACTTGCTGCATTATTTATAAGTAAAATTAAAAATCTGTTGGCATTTTTTTTCCTCATGTATTTTACCAGTGTTTTATTTGTAATATCTTTACAGACACACAAGAACATATAGCGTTTTACATCCAGGACAGACAGACGGTCTACCTGATAGCCATTCAGGCAACATCCAGCAAAGCTATAAGGTGTCAAAGGAACTAATCTGCTCAAATGCAACAAGTACAGCTACTGAGAAATCAAGTAGCAGAAAGACTGACTGCCAGCAAACTGTCCAACACATGTTCTGTGGAACCTCAAAGAACATCCTGGGTCTGCGTGCAGTGAGGGGAAAGGAAAGAAGATTGGAGGGGAAAGGGAAAACTGGAGATGACTCTATTGGTGTACAGCAAATGTGCCAAACATCACAGCACAGTAAGTCATTTTCCACTGGTAAACTGTTTATTGAAATGATCAAACCTTTAAAATGGCTTTAATGCAGCTGGTCTATTAAGGAAAATGTGACATTTTCTAACCTGGATGCAGAAAATGTCCATTCCCATTTAATTCCAATAACTTCCCTTTGTTTCTTTATTGATGAATTTCATATTCATGTCTTCTCCATCTTTCACTGTGTCTGCATTTCTGTTGGAACTGTCATGGTAATACAGGTAATGCTATAGAGCTGCTTCCAAAGCACGGTGTGGATGAGGACAACGCTGAGGCAATCTTCCTGCTGAGGTTTTTATTTTTTTCAGTTATGCTATACTTCATTACTAAAAATACTCTCAGTGAGAAATGTCATTTCTAAAGGATTGAGCCTGGAGAACGTTTTATGTTTATATTTTATTCATATGTACTCTCCTAAACTAAATTATAAGGAATAACATTCTTACATTTATTCCATGTGTTTTAGCTCCCGAACTAACTCAAAGAGTTGCAATGCCTCAGACTCTCCAAACCAGAACCCTGCACTTGAGGTTACTTCTATTCTTCATGCATTTTCCTCTGCTGATATTTACACTACTGATCTCCTCTCTTTATTTCCTTTACCCCTAGACTGGGATTGGTTCCAGTTTCTCAAACTGTGTGAAAAGTCTTCTTCATACTGACTCTGATCGAACTGTCACCCCTATCATTGATAATCCCAAGGTACAACCAAACTCCAGTAATGTACACAAGCTTTTTTTTTATATATCTTGAATAAAAAGTATTTTTGTAAGTAACCTTTCCTGTTTGTTAAAATTTAAATCCATCAATCAAGATTAGAGTGTAAGGACATTTGACTGAAAACGGTGAATGCAGAGTTACGCAGTTTGACTTTTCAGTAAATGTTTCAATGTCATTTTTTAAGTCAGACATTAGGTGACAAAGACAGGTAGTATGTAGCTAAGAGGAAACGGGAACATTTCAGGCTCAAGTGAATTTATGGTTTTGTCACATTGTTTTAATAGATTCTTAAGAGTCCTCCTGTGCGATTTGATCCCAAAACACTTTGCGTTTCAGCTTATTCAGGTATGTTTCTACATTAAACGTTTTATACAGAAGATCTCAGCTTAATGGCCATAAGCACCCGGTTTCTTTTCATTCTTTTCCAGTTGAGAAACTACATTCTTTAAGTGATGAGGAGTGGACCACCTTCCTGTCACAACTCTGTTTTTCACTTGAAGATCAGGGTTCATCCACCTCTCTTCCTTCGAGTGCCCCTCCTCACACAACCGTCATTCGATCAAAACTCAACCTGTTGTGCTACCTCTGCTGTGTAGTGGGACATACACTTATTGCTAACAAACTGATCAACTCAACACTGGTAAGAAAAACACTTTTTAATGTTTTATAACTTTTTATTAGCATAATTCTGTTTCTTACTTTTTCACCCTAAATGATGTTCTGTGATAGATTTGGGCCAGTCTTTTTGTTTGTTTGCAATGTCAATTTAGTAAAAGTGTGACTGAAACCAAACTGATTCACATCAAAGATGGTCTTTCTGTTCTACCTAAAAATATAAGTCTTGGTTCGGCTCAAACTAACCAAAAACAGGAAGTGGACTGTGACTTCTGTGGCATCCAAAAAAGTTGCCCTTTAATAGGAAGGAAAAATCTTCAGTAGAACCTGGCTCAGGAAGAGAGATTAATAGACACTACAACCTTTAGAGAGGGACACCTGTTGAGAAAAAGGAAGATGATTACATGTTAAAGAGCAATCCTGTCATATATTTATACATGAAAATAAAAAGCAGTGACAAATGGGGAAGAACATCACAGGACACTTCTCAGCAGTCTAGGCATAAAGCAGTGTCACTAAAGGATGACTAAAACACCCTAATGATTCTTTTTCTCAAGAATGATGTTTTTAAGCCTCATCCTATAGATAAAGATGGTTTCTGTCTCCTGAACCCAAACTGGGAGCTGTTTCCACTTAAATGGGTCCTGATAGTCAGAGCCTCTTTCTCCTGTTCTACTATTATCGTCTGACAGCAACGTGCTCTGATGAGAAAATATGAAGCTATAAGATCTGAAATAAACAATGCAGCTTAGTTCATATCAAGCTTTACATGTTAGCAGAAGAATTTCTAATTCTACTCTGGATTTAACAGATTGCTAATAAAAAGCTTGAAATAGAGAAAAATCTCCTGCTAGTTCCTATCAAAAGCCTCACAGCAACATTTCAAATCAGCTGGAGACATTTCAGAAGTTTTTTTTAGGACAATACAATAAAATGTGTTTGCAGTGATGAACACATAGACTAGTTTTTCTGTAACACTCTTTGACAGGATGTCCCTTTTTATTTTTCAGTATTATGTCAGTAAAACACTGTGGTCCTAGAAACCTGGTTTTATGTGAGTCATATATGTTGTCAATAAAGAGATAATTTTAAATAGATACAAAGGTTTTAACTGAGGGACAAAAATTCCTTGAACAGCCCCAACTTGTCAGCATTTCCCTGGAAAGGTTTGGCAGTGTTGTTGCACCATTTCTCCTGGTCCAAACTCTTCCTCCAAGTTAAACTCTGTTTCAGAACTGCAGCTGCTTCGCTGGGAAATAAACTTCTCTGATACGTTTTCAAATTCCAGATTTTGCAGCCTTAATAAATTTGCTTTTTTTCCTGTACATGAAAGGTGCTATACAAATAAACTTGCCCTGGACATTAAAAAGAGAACTGCATTTTTAAACACATGACTTTGACATGACCAGCTGTGATATAACATGAATATATATTATGTATATTTTTTTTCAGCTTATTTTCTCAATCTTAGTTTTTTTTTCATTTTTTTCTCTGCTTCTAAAATCTTTTTCGTTTTTCATTTAGCTTCCAGTGTTGACACAGCAATTACGACAAGCCCCAAACTGGGATGTGTAAGTATGTTCTGGATGTTTACATGTAAAGAGAGTTTGACTGCATGTCCTTTAAAACAGATGAGATCATTTTTATGTTTTGTTGTTGTATTACTGCAGAAACAATTAAACGATTACTCCTACCATTAAAAACATTATTTGACATGAATCTGTGAGAAAAGTTATTGTTTTTTTTTTTATAGTTTTTAATTAAATCAAATCTTTATTCTCAACATTTATAAAGTTTTTCAAGCTTTACATTTAGAGCAACAAAACAACAAGTTATTTTGGAGGTTGTGGCTTAAAAGATTTGAGAACCACTGTTTTTACAAGCCCTTGTGCTTCTCAGCATTATATTATCAGATGTTAAGAATTTTAGGAATTTATATGTTCAAAACTCTTTTATTATAAAAAACCCGTGTTTTACTACAGAATGAAAACAATGTTTTTTGCAGGCGGAGCAAAGTTCTCAGAGTGATGGGTCTCCTGGCTCTAAATTGCAATCACCTTGAAGAGGCCAGTTCCGTGTCTGAGGTCTGTTAACAAACACACAATGTAACAAACACACACTGTGTCAGGTTTGAAGTTGTGGACGGGACATGCACGCACGTTTTTTTATTTTTTTACTTATTCCTTCGTTAAATGATTTTAACTTTCTACAAATTGGAAAATCGTAAAATAACATTGGCCTTACTTTCCTCTGATGTAATCATATCATTATTAGTTATTCTTATTTTTATAAAAATATAACGTGATTAAAACAAGCAACACATTTTCTGCCAAACATTAATCCGGTTTAATATACAGTACATTTTACTTTACAAGTATAATTGACTCTGGACATACATTATATACAAGCAAACAATTTAAAAAAATGTACCACAATAAGTATGACCAAATTTTGTAAAGATTCAAGTTACCACAAATAATATTTATGGCTGCACGGTGACGCTGTTGGTTAGCACCGTGGCCTCACAGCAAGAAGGTTGCTGGTTTGAGCCTTGGTGTGAGCGGGGGTCCAACTGGGAACCTTTCTGTGTGGAGTTAGCATGTTCTCCCCGTGTTAGCGTGGGTTCTCCCCATGTTAGCGTGGGTTCTCTCCGGGTTCCTCCCACAATCCAAAGACATGCTCCTTGGGGATAGGCTGATTGGAGACTCTAAATTGTGAGTGTGTCTATGTGTGTTGGCTCTGGGATGGACTGGTGACCTGTCCAGGGTGTACCCCACCTCTCGCCCAATGACAGCTGGGATTGGCTCCAGCCCCCCCGCGACCCCGTCCAGGGAATAAGCAGTAGAAAATGGATGAATGGAATTTTTAGGATTTTAGTAACAGCAAAACAGTCCAGGATATCTTGGATTTATTCCAGTCTTTGACAGAAATGGTACCAGTTTAGACCATAGTGTGGCAGTATGCACCAAAAGAACTAAAACACAAGCATATATAGATATTAAAACCATCTAAAAGAATAGATGTATGGCAACGTTTTATATTTTAACTCTTGTTTTTCAAACTATCCTTACTTTTATTAAGCCGTAAGCAGTATTTAGGTTGAGCAAAAGGAAACATCTGCCCTTAAAAAATATGGACCAATGTGGTTCAGGTTATTCTTACTTATTAGTACTGGTTTTTACCAGCAGGTGGTACCAGAAACCTATAAAACAACGTCCCTCTGAGATAAAACCAAAATGAAACTTCTCCCTCCTGCACCATCTTCCTGTCACACACATAGTTAGATAAACTCTAGCTGGTTTTTAAGTTCATTTTGTATATTCACTGCATTTTTATATACAGCTTTGAAAGTACTATATAAACTCACTGTTGCTTTGTCCTGATTGAAATGTGCTTTTTCACATTCATTTACACATTCAACTTAGTTATTGTGTTCTAGATGGAGCTGTGATAGATCTAATATGACTTATATAAACATCCATATTGAAACGAGTTTAAAGACAGTGTAGAGATGTGGTTTTGTGGCTTTTTTAAAAATTGTGCATTGATTTAGTCTAAGTCGCACAGTCTTGGGGGAACAGTCCATGTTTAGGTGATACTCATGCTAGTGGAGCTATGATTAAAATTAGCTGACCTCAAGATTAAAACCTCATGTCCAAATATGTTTGGCTCACACTCATGTCACCAAAACGTATCGAGCTCAGCCTACACACTTGTGGGAATGGTAAATGAGAGTGTGATACTAGATATTTGGAGGGAATCCTTTTGGATCTTGTTGTCTAGAGTTAGGTGGGGTGCATTTTCCTGCTACAAACACTGTGGAGTGTCGTCTCCATGAACAGATGTTTTTAATTGTCTAGTTTTAGATGGATGGGACATGACAACATGAATTTGAGGAATTTGTAGGGAAGGTATTGCATTGTATTGTAATAGCATGAAAATTCACTGTGCCTGGTAGTTTTTTTTGTTGTGGCTAATAAAAATCTTTTGATATGTATTCCTTAATGCAGATGGATTTCTAGATGATAATCTTGACATAGTTATCCAGAAGGAAGGTTTTGTCACTGAACTGTTTTTTAAAACATGTAGCTGTTTTATGAAGCTACATCACTGTAATCCTGATAATCAATTTGCTGCACAGTAATGGGGAAAAATGGCCCTAAAATGAAATCTTTTTGATGGACACATAGCAGATCAGAAACTTTACTCCACTTCTCTAAGAGCGTAATGACAGTATATGCATAAGTCATTTTTATGCCCATTAGAACCAAATCTGTCCTTTATCATGTCCTGATTTTGTAATGTGATTTTCCTTTTTCATCATATCGGTTTATTCATGATTAAATCCATTTTACATCTGTAAATTCTACATCTGCATCTGTTTTTTATCATACTTTCTTCCTGCCCGTTACTGCTGTTGAGTTGTTAGCTTTTTCAAAATGGCCGACTTTAGCATGGCAGTATGGTTTTCAGTGCACTCGTTTTTAAAGAAAAATGGCTGTTTCTTCTGTCCATTTTGCCTTCCCTCAGCTACCATAGGAAACTATGAAAAGAACAATGCTGTATAACTGTGCCTGTGCATCTGTGTGTGAGTGTGTTGGTGATTAAAGGCGTGTGTGACTATCTATGTACTCAGCAGGGGTTCTGTGTGCATGTGTCCTTTGTGTGCTTGTGCTTTTATTCTACCATGTTTGTGTCCAGGTCCTGTGTATTTAGTTTTTTATGTGTCTGTGTTGTCATACTCTCCCTGTTGGTGTGTGGTTGTGCTAGAAAACATTTTGTGTTTGTGTGTTTCGTCATGTTGAACTGGTGCAGATGACCAGTTAAACAGCACACACTTGTATTTTTCTGTGTGTGTGTGTTCTCAGCAGGGGTTCTCCTACTGCAAGCCTGTTGATTGGCATGTTAGGACTGGGTTTAGTCACTATGGTAACTGCTATATGCTTTGCTCTCCCCCCCAAACACACAAACATGACACCTTTATTCTTTTACTATCTTAATTTTTTCTCATAGATTTTTTTAGACTGTTTTTGTCGTTTTGCCTACAGACAAAATTTTATGAAGATAAAAATGTCTGATATGTTCAAACCTTATTTTTATATTATATGTTGTGATAGGATTAGATTACACAACTATAATAATTAAAATAGAAAATATTTTCTATTATCTCAAAAGGTTTCATCACAAGGAGATCGTAAAAATGTGGGTTTTACCACTTCAAAAAAGACAGTACAACGTCAGATGTTTGGATTGAAGCTTTCAAGAATGTGTCGGTACAATGCTGAGGAGGAAAGACATCATAATCTCAGGGATGCAATTGTTAAGGTTTTTATGTATAGACTATAATAAATCAATTATTTATGACTAGAAAATCTTTAAGTCAGTTGCCAATGTTTCCAAGACCGAACTTTCCCACAAGTCTGGACTTTTGACAAATTATGCAAGGCTCAGGGAAACTGCAAAATACAACTATTATCTCTGATTCCACACTGTGGGGAGGAAACTCTAAATCTGATCATAATGTAAAATATCATTTTAGAAGGTTAAGGTTCATTGTTTGCCTATATCACAAATTCTGCCACGATATAATTTCAGTTTGGTCAATGATCACTTCTAGTTGTGTCACATGTTGTTTAACATCATTACTTCTGTTAACAATGTCAAAAGTAACAATAATAAAGTACAATAAAAATAAGTAAAAGCCGCCTGTCCAGCAGCCAAAACGTATGATCTGTAAACTGTAAATTCTAATTTTTAGGGCATTGACTGTAGGCTCACAGCGCGCTCTTTGCAAGTAAAATGTAAAATAACTGTAATGTTTAGACAAAGACCTGTGTGTTTATAGTATAATACTGGAATCATTAAGTCCATTTCATGTAGTTTATAAACATGCCTGTGTTTAAAATAAATATAATATCTATTTAAGAAAAACATTTATGTGTGTTTTTTATATTCTAACCATTCATTACCGACTTTTATTATTCAAGGACCGACTAAATCCTTTTAATGAGTCGTTACATTTGTTAAGGACTGATCTGGGATCATTTCACTAAACCTGTATGCAAGTTTAGTGAAATTTATTGGAAGTTAAGATTGGTTTGGACTGTAATGGTTTTACTCATATTAACTGTAAAGCTAAATGCAGAACACTTGTATACAGCTTATCTTTTCTTCTGTCATTACAGAAATGCACTTTTAAAGCACAATCTTTGGTTTTATTAGTCTGTTTACCAGCATTGTTGGAACCAAGATGAGATAATGTCTATTCTTGCCAATTTTTCTGTATCCTTGTTTGCTTTCCCTCTGGTTCATTGTACAGGTCTGCCTCTCTAGCATCCTTTGCTGAGAGCAGTTGTATGACCAGGTTTTATGATACCACATAACTCAGTTCCCAACTCAGCCATTTTTACTTGTTTTTCCAGCTCAAGAAGAAGGTGAAAGGTAGGACTAGGTAGAGACAATAAGGAGAAAAAACAAAAACAAAGATAAACGTGAACAAAACTGTTGGATTCAATAACATATGTTTCTGCTGAGCAGTCATAATTTCTCTGTGTGCACAATAAAAGGAAGAAATAACTTTGGGGAAATAGAAGACACATTGAAAAGACAACAAAACTACACATTACTTCTCATTCTTATTTACAAAGAGTGTCTGGAGGCGAAAGAAAAAGCAAGCCAATGTTGAAAATCCATCCATATAGATGACTTGGAGAGAAATGTATGTAATGCATATTCAGGTGGCAAATTCAACGTAGAGTGAAAATTGGGAAATATAGAAAAGTAAAGCGAGTAAGAGAAGGGAGGCATGGCAGAGGGCTGAGGCAGAACTTGCATTAGATCACAGAAATGGATTATATAACCATAAATGCAAACTTTTAGAAGCAGCCTACCAATGGGCTTGTCTGGATGCCTAACTGTGTGGTTAGATGTCTGTTTGGGATTTGCATTCCTCACAAGTGCTTGATTGCATGTGCATCCATTTTCAGTGTAAACCAAGTTTACGTTTATTAACTAATGTGTAACATTTGTTTTCCATTTCTGTGTATGTGTTTGTGTGCACTAATAGCATGTTAGTAGTTAGTCGTTGCTACAACTCAGTACCACATGTCTCTTTTAATAATTCCTTATAATCTTATAATATCATAACTAAGATTTAAAGCAACACGTGAAGAGAAAATTGTGTGTCATTAACATTAAACGTAACAACTGTTAATTGATTTTTTTTGTATATTTAAAAATTAAAGAGATTTTATATCTACATCATATTTATTTTTAATTGTCATTATTGTCTTCTATCCATCTAAGCCAGTGTTACTCAATTCTGCTTCAGCACACCTGAATCACATTAAATGGATCTTACACCCTTTCAGGTTCTGGACAAAGAGTCATTAGTTTGAGTCAGCTGCGTAGGGGCAAGGATACCATGAAAACCTGCTGGATTGGGGCCGACGCAGGACCAAACAGAGTACCCCTGCTCTAAACTGTATCTCTGTCTTTTCAGGCCATCTCTACAATAACAGATCTGCTGAGAGATAACCTCAGGAATAATAAACTGAAACAGTTTCTGCTCCCGCCACTTGGAGAGTTCCTCTACCTCATCTCCTCTCAGGTACTATCTACACATCTTTATAGAGGGACGTTATGAAGCTGAATACTATCTGAAAGACATGTTGCAGAGAGCTCAATAGAAAGCAATTAAGCTATTTTCTTGTCTTTAGTTTGTTTTCCTTGTGATAAAATTGACCTTTATTAATCATTAGTATGAGCATTGGATTGTGCTTTTATGCAGGAGGTTTTACATAGTTTATTTAAAACACCTACTTTTATATACACTTTAGTTATTAAAAGTATTAACTAAAACTTTATATTACATTGCTGTTTTTTTATGAGGAGAATGCAAATTTTTCTTAGTATTCCAACTATTTCACCAACTCAATGATTGCATCAAATATCCCAGTAAGTATTTTTTATTGCTTGACTTACTGTTGCCATTGTAATTGGGTTACTGAATATGGCATTTTGCAGAAGGCTGATGACACTAGAAGAAATGAGATATAATCTCAAACAGTACCTGCCAGGCAAACTCTGAAATTCTTGACTTCATTATGATCTTTCTAATTTACACATATTATTAAAGAAAAGGCATAACGTATATTAATATGTAACCTATACTATTTCTTAAGGAGTTGGATACCCCCCTCAGTGTCTAAATATAACCATAAAAATTGGTTGTCATTGAAAAGCCTCGTTGCACCTAAAGTAAATTAATTTATTATGCTTTAGTAAACAAGTTTAATCGAGTCTTGCACAGCATTTATGCCACATGCAAGACGTAACAAAAGATATTTCTCATTCACCTCAGTAATCGATCTTGAGTGAAATGATGGAAATTGGGATCTCTACCAACAGGTAATGGAGTTTGATTTTCCATGCTAACTAAACTGAACTGAAAGGAAATTGACCCCCTGCCCTGAAATCACATGAAACAGGGAATGAAGCCTCCTTTATTAGAAAAGGAGTTGCCAATTTACTTCTGCTTAACCCCTATCTAAGTAGGCGAGTCAATTACGAATAAGATTTTTATTTGCACCACTGATGGATAACCTTCAGAAATCAATCAGCTCACCTGATCAGACTTGGTACTTTCCAGCAAGCTAAAGGAGAAAAGTTTTTTGCAGGAGCTCTCAGTAAAATTGACTTTCAGCTCCTGTAGGAGTTCTTCTTTATTGAGCCTTGTGTTCTTCCTATCACTGAGATCAGCTATCCAGCACTAAAAAGGTTTGCTAATTTATTAAAGCAGGAATATAATGTGTGTGTGTGTGTGTGTGTGTCTGTGCTGTGTGTCTGTGTGTGTGTACATACATGCATCTTTTATGTTTTACCCTCAGATTTGTCCAAAATTGAAAAACGATTTGTGGACAGTGATGACACTTAATCGTATACATACCTTTTATTTGTTCGAACAGAGGTTTTATTATTATAAGTCCTAAAAAGGAGTCTTATCCTTTTAATGCTGCATGAACCACTATTTCTGTTTTACACCAAGATAAAGAGTCAATTTCAGTAATTTTTGCTGTCATTATAAGTTTCCCCTGTTAAAGTACTGTTTTACATTTGTCTCTTCTGCTCTGCAGTAAAACTATTGCATGGCAACATTTAAGCAGGTCCCATGATGCTCTTCTCATCCTCAAGGTTAGATGTAGCCTAAAGCTAGACAAAGTAGCAAGACAGCAGAGCAATATTTCCCAAAAAAAAGACAACAATGTGGCTGAAACATTCAAATTTTTGTGGACTGTGAAGTCAAGTATATTAAACTGTAAAGATGTTACACATATTTATATCAGTCAAATCAATAATTGATGTCTTAATCATCAAAACTTTCACAACTTTGCTAGCCTAAATACAACCCCCTTATGTGTTTTTTCCTTCATTCAAGAAAAGCCTAACATTTAGCCCATAAGAACATCTATGATATGTTTACATTTTGCATCACTTTTGAAAGTAAAAACCTTTTTCCACATTCTGTGGAACACAACCAGATATTTGTCTTCTGCCCCTTAATGGACACCAGAAAGCAGAAGATTGTACAGTATAAATTTGGACATCTCATGGTAAGAAATGGTAAAAATTCCTTTAAAAAATATAACATATTTTTACATATTTTGTTAAAGGGAAAAATAAAAACCTCATATTTAAACAAAATGGACAATTTCCACCTCTCATTTGTGCGTTGTGTCTTTAAAGGTTACACACATTTTCCCATTTGGTTTAATGGGAAAATGTGTCATGGTAGTGTTTTACATTGTGTAGCATTTTAATACAAGTAGTCATAAACTAAAAATTAATGGGATATTTGCGATAATAGTAATAAATTCAACTTTTCTACACTCAATGCACCAAATATTTTTCAAAGTGAATAAAAATTTCACATGTTTAAATCAACAAAAACCTGATTGGACTATTAGATCTTAATGCGATCTCATAGATCTTATATAGATGTCTATGAAAGTGTGCCTGTGTCTTGACTCTTCATACCTCCTCTGTCCCTCCCTTTCTTGGCCTTTTCCTGCCCTTTTTCTCACTTCATCCTTTTGCTTCTCATCCTCTTTATCTGTCATCCCCTCATTCCAACTCTACTCCTCCACTGCCCCCTCCCCCTAACTGCACCCCCTTTCCTCTCCTCTCACCCCCCCCTCTCGGTCTTTTCTATGCCTCTCTATCAGGAGGAGAAGAGAGGCTCCCCAGAGGGACTATGGTTCGTTCCCGCTGCCGCCTACACTGGCTTAATGAGGAGCCTGCGGGAAGGGGTGAGTGTCTCTGTGTATGTCTGCATGTGTCTGTTTGTGTCTGTGCCTGTGTAGCTGTGACTAAGTCTCTCACGCTGTGTGTGCATGTGTGTGGCAGGGGATCCCTGTGAACGGTAATGATGAGGCAGCTGTGAGGGCCTAAAGCGTTGTTTGCCAGCTGCAAGTCAAGGGCATGCAGAGCAGTCACACATACGTGCACACACACTCTTACCTGCATCAAACACAACCCTTTACTGCTCAGCAGCCTGACCTCAGCAGCAATTAGGACCCTCTAGAGTAGACTCTTACTTACAGTAGATAGAGCAGATACACTGAAGGAAATATAGATTTCTCTCTGCTTTTTTCTTTTTGCTCTTGTTTTTCTTATTACTGACTAATTCTGTTTGTCATTTTCATAAGTCTGCTGAAAATGTAATGTCTATGTTTGCTTTAATAGTAAAATAAACCTATGCATAAATCTCAGGATCACTAATGAGATCACTAAATGGAAAATCTGAATGTTTTTAGAAATGGATGAGTCCTTCTCGGTTTGAACTTTTAAACACATGGTTTGAAAAATAAATGCCTGTCAGGTACCTGAGCACAAGATTAAGTAAAGCAAAAACATTTTCATTACTCAGGAAAGTGATGCAAAGTAGTGGTTTTGCTGATCCATGTATGATATCTTTAAGTGTAAACTAGTGTTGATTTTGACAGCAAACTTTTATTTGAGTTTTTTCTTATAGGCTTAAGACTAAAATGATGTTTGGTTTAAGTCATCTCAAATTCATTAGTTTAAGTCTAGTTATAGTTGACTAAATATCATAATATTATTGTTGACTAAATTACAGTAGATATTGTTGACTGATGGTTAGCGCAGTGGCCTCACAGCAAGAAGGTTGCCGGTTCGAGTCTTTGTGTGAGCAGGACTCCAACCAGGAACCTTTCTGTGTGGAGTTTTCATGTTCTCCCCGTGTTAGCGTGGGTTCTCCCCGGGTATTCCGGCTTCCTCTGCACCATGATGACATGCACCTTGAGGATAGGCTGATTGGAGACTCTAAATTGCCCATAGGAGTGAGTGTGAGTGTGTATGGTTGTTTGTCTCTCTATGTTTGCCCGGTGATGGACTGGTGACCTGTCCAGGGTGTACCCTGCCTCTTGCTCATTGACAGCTTGGATTTGCTCCAGCCCCCCCCGCGACCCTGTTTGGGAATAAGCGGTAGAAGATGGACTGAAAATAGAGTAAAATGTAAAGCATTTTTACGTTTCCATGATAACTTTGAAGTAATGTCTAGAAAAAACTGTTGGAAAAATATTTGCTTCAACTGTTTTGTTTTGTGTCACATTTGTCAACTCTTCTCTTTTCTCCCTGAGTGGACATTGTTTTATGATCCCTTCATAAAGAAATACAAAACACAGATCAACTTTCGGGGAACAGACTTTATCTTTACAATAATTTGTATTCTAAATAATTACTTTGTCATTCCTCCAGGCTTTCCACAGAATAACGCTTGTTCTGATTGGATATTGTTGCTACTGTGTAATTTGGTACAGACTCGCTCTACGGGAGCCACAAATGGATAGACACTCCCTGCTAAAAGTTTGATTGAACTCTTTGAATATTTTGACAAGTTAGGTGGTAAGACTAATAAATAGATAAAAGGGTTTACCTGAAGGAAAATGGCATGAATGTCATAAACTTTGTACACTTTGGTGTTTATAATGCCATTTTATTATTTGGCTATTTTTTTAGCAGTTGAATAAAGAAGCAAGTGATAAAAAGAAAATAGTGCTAAAATATGCTACCGCCTGTACAGCGGGAAACCTGCCTTCTCACTTATGTTATTTGTCCTGCTTCAAACAAACCCTGCTCTGCTTACACTGTTCATGCAGTTCATGTGGAGAAGTGTGACATTCACCTCCTGGTGCAGACAAAAAAGATGCCCGAGTCCGGTCCTTTGGATGCATCTCTTCTCAAATTCACTTGAATCAAAGTAAATTCTCTCATCAGCATGTCATTTAGCTCAGCAGAGTCCTGGAAATGAGATTTACTTCTCTGAGACATTATGAAATCATTTTCTTCCCCGTAACTGTGGATGTAAATGAAAAGATGTGCAGTGAGACTAGAGGAGAAAGAGACGAGATGGATGGTATTTATCTTTGCTGAATCAGAATGAATTTGGATGAAAATGATCTGCTACTGTTCAGCTTGTACCTGCTGTTGCTGCTGCAGAAGCTCCATCACTGTAGGTGCTCGGTGGGGTAGAATATTAACAGCAGTAGGGTGTGTGTGACAGAAGCAATGATAATGGTGGACGGGAGATGAAAGAGAGAGGTGACTTATTTATTATCATTGACTTGTAAGAATATGCTGAAAACTAACTGACTTCTCACATGAACCACTCGAGACCAGATATTCATGTTGACACCCAACCTGTCTCACTCCGTCTGTCTCCATCGATCACCTCTTTCTTCCTGCCGCCTTTTTTTCTGGCCTCCACCTAAAGGTTTGTCTGGTATAATTATTTTTCTTCTTTTACAGAACCGTGTAAGCATTTTTGTCTCTTGGACATAACATTTCCCAGAGTTGATAAAAGAGTTTTTTTTTAAAGTCTTACATTTTCATCCAATGTCAAGGTTGCATGGTTGACCTTTGAAAGATTTTCTAATTATTATATAAATTGATGTTTTCTTGTGATTGTAATAAAATATCTGATATGTTTTGGTAAAAACAGGATTACAGTATCTGCTCCTTTTTTAAGTAATGTCCTAATATCTCAGATGATGGCAATGACTACTTTTTTACTTTCTTGCTATGGAAAGTCAGTATAACTTCCTCAACAAGTCTTATTTCAGATGCTTTGGCAAAAAGGCCCAAAAGCATCTTATGTAAAAAATTTGGTCACCCTTCTACTTTAAAAACCTTCTCTGAGACCAAGTTTAAAAGGGTCAACTATTTTTGTCTTCACTATAAGGTCAGCATCTACAAAACAAATGTCCACAGCTCAGTAATCAAATGTCAGTTAATAAGTTTTCCCACTTTTGTCTTTTAGGAATGTTTTGTGTAATCGGGCAAATCTGCAGGGCATTATGTCTGTACTGAGATACACTAAGCGACAGTAAATAAATACAGCCCTCGTTTGGCTGCAGAGGCTTTTTGGGGCAGAATTATTTCTGTGATCGGGCTGCTACTGATTAGCGCTGGTCATCATGAGTCATTAACTTCTTCAAATTATGTTATTTAGCCACCTGAATTTAACGGTTGACCAGCTCTGTACTCTCTTCAGGGTCACTTCTGGAGGGAGCATGGGACTTTCCCCAAATAGTCTACATGTGTTTTGTTGATTTTGAGAAGGTATTAAAACATGTGGTGGTGGTGCTCCGGGAATATGGAGTACCAGACCCTTTGTATAAGCTGTACGGCTGGTACCAGAGCTTGGTCCGCATTGTTGGCAGTAAGTCAGATTTGTTTGCAGTGAAGGTTGGACTCTGTAAATACTGCTCTTCATCACCAATTCAGTTCATGACTTTTATCAACATAATTTCAAAGCACAGCTGAGGTGTTGAGAGGATCTGGTTTGGTGATCCCTGGATTGGATCTCTGCTTTTTGCAGATGATGTGATTCTGTTGGCTTCATCTGAAGCTGTGTGTTAAGCTATGAGGATGAGGATCAGCATCTCCAAATCTGAGATCATGGTCCTCAGCTGGAAGAGGTTGGATTGTTCTCTCTGGGTTGGGAGTGAGGCCCTGCTCGGAGAAGTTCATGTATCTTGGGGTCTTATTCATGATTGAGGGAAGGATGAAGTGTAAGATTGACAGGTGAATTGGTGCGGCATCTGCAGTAATGGAACCTCAGCAACCATTTGTTGGGGGGGGGAGAAGGTGCTGAGCCAGAGGGCTAAAGCACTTGATTTACTGGTTACGAGAGTATGTAAGCACATATGTAAGCACAGGCAGCCAAAATGACTTTCCTCTGCAGGGTGGTCGCTCTCTCCCTAAGACATAGGCTGAGAAGCTTGGTCATACGGAAGGTGCTTAGAGTAGAACCGCTTCTCCTCCACATTGAGAGGAGCCAAATGAGATGAATGGGGCATCTGGTTAGGATGCCTCCTGGACGTGGTGAGGTGCTTCGGTCACATCCCTGCAGGATTGGACCCCGGGGAGGATCCAGGCACTGGAGGGCTGGCCTGGGAACGCCTCGGGAATTCCCCTTGGTGAGCTGGCTAATGTGGCTCCCGAGGGGGAAGTCTGGGCTACCCTCCTTAAACTGCTGCCCCTGTGACCCAACCCCAGATAAGCTGTATAAAAAGATGGATGGATATATGGAAATGTTTAACCTGCAGCAATTTTGGATTAACACAATCATGCCTCAAATTCTTTTCTTACATTTTTCTCTGTTCTGTTCCACACCTCCATCTTTGTTATACATTAAATGTGATAAAATAGAGTGCAATAACATAGAATACTATTTTGAAAGGAGATTTCTGTTTGATGCTTGGTGACAAGTGGCAGGTCAGAGAGTTCGAACCCGCTCTCTGCTCTCAAGGGTAGATCTACACTATTTCTATTAGTTATTGTTAACTTAGTCTAAGTAGAATTTTTGTTTTATTTTAAATTTAAATATGAAGGTTAACTTGTTGGACTTGCAGTGTATGGTGAACAAACCACTTATATATATGGATACATAGTTGAGAAGTCCTTTTTATTTATATTTTTGCTTGAAAATACCCAAAGAACAACTGCTAATTCTTATCACTTGCACAATATAACATTTGTTCAAAGTGGAACTTATAAGTCTTTTACAACTCTTGTCGGATGCTTTAATCAATAATAATGCATAATATTTTATTTATTTATTTATTTCTGATTCAAATCTGTGATTCTTTATTTAGTTGGTGAGGATCAGAGCTCCAATGTTCAGATTTAATGCATAAATGCAGTCATTTGAAAACTTCTCTTTTTTTTTCAAAATCAGACTCAAAGCACATTAGATGTGTTTGAAAATAATTAATGAGTCACGTGAAAAGATGGAGATTTATGTTGGAATGAATTATTCAGTGAGGCTGCTAAACTGTTTTTGATCTTTTTGTGTTCAGAAAGCATTAGCGTCTAATTTGCTAAGTACGGCATCTCGCCATGCATCCGGCCAGCTGAAGCCGAGTTCAGACTGCAAGATATCCTGTGTTGTTGGATCACTGTGTTCACTTAGTTTGAGATGCAGAGTTTTAAAGTCCTCGTGTCTTTACACTGCTGGGCTCATCACACCTGTGTTTTTTTCTGCAAACTTGACCTCAAACTCATCTGACTGATCCTTAGTAAGCAGTTCAGCCGCCTTCATCAGCATAATACAGCTAGCTCCTGCTAATTCAGTCTGTTATGAGCTCGTGTTTGTTGAAGAGATCAAGCAGTTTCTCTCCACTACTCTCTCAGGTGTTTTGTCACATTGTTGTTGTTGGGAGGGTTTTTTAACTGTCCTGTAATGTCACCTTGAGTTAATACTAGCTCTAGTTTCTTTCTCATCAGCTCTTCTTCCTGATAACTGCAACTGTTCATCAAGACAGCTAGGAACTCATTTTGGTACTTGGACATATATGCAAACGTTTACACTTAGCTATCCATAATCCCTAATCAACCCACCAGTTTGTCTCAGATCTGATCCATTATTTAACTACAAGGTGAACATCTGGTTTAAAAATGTGGTACATGTGAGTGTAACATTAATTTTCTAGAGATTTTTTACCTAAATACTGTGACAAAAAATAGTAAACAGAAATCTCAGATAACATAACTTAAATTAAACCTACAAAGATTACTGAAAAAAATAGTTAGGTTGAAATGCATCTTAAAAAGTTACTGCAATATCAAGCAGATTCATATTCAGCTACATTTCAGTTATTAACATAAAATACTCAAAACAAAACAAGTGTTTTCTTCTTCATCTCTCTGGGAGAGCTGAAAAAAATTTTCAGGTGATTTTCAGGTGACTGAAAACGACATGTTTAAGACCTGCATGCCCCGCCTGCTGCTTTTAGGGTGCTCAGCCATGTGTGTGATCATTGATATGAAACTGCTGTGTGCCACAAAGAAATCATACAGAGAAAAATGATGCATTATGGTGTAAATATGATAAATAAATAATAATAGACTGTAAAGAATAACCCTGTTTTAGAAGAAATGTAACCTTTAAGGTTCAGTGTTGGTTCATAGGTCACATCTTGCAATTTGTACATAGAGTTGTCATATTTCAACTTTGTGTTCTTGTGTTAAATGTTCTGTTCTGGTTGTGTGAGCATGTTCTGGATTTCATTTAGTTGCTATTTATAGAACTATTTCAACAGTGACTGCAGACAGAGCAGCAAAAGGAGAGGGTGATTGATCACGTTGCACACATGATGTATTCTTGAAAATTTCACTTAAAATGAACATCTGTATACTACAGATATTGTACTTTTTGATATGAGCTTTCATTCATTTTTCTGTCATGACTTGAACTTGACACCACTATATGTGATGTCATCAGCTCATAAAGCTTTAAACACAACACCCAGTGCAGTCATACAGCGGAGTTTCAGTTTAGTTTTATTTTGTAGTCAACAATACAGCTGAAATATAAGCTCTAATATATTTATATTTTATAGGGATTTCCCTTTTCAAAGGACTTTTTACTTCAAACTTATTTCATACTCGTGTGTGTCCGATGTGTTAGTCCCGTCTATCCTCAAAAAGTAAAAGTGCTTATGTATTGAAGAGATTTTCTGCAAGAGAATGGGAGTGTGTGAGCAAGTGTCATTTGTTGTTGATCAAAGGAACCAAATTACTGAGTAAATCACGTGTAGACTGCTTGTACTCTATGGTCACTATATAGCCATTCTGTATATTGAAGGAAATACTTCTTAGGATGCATCAAATATGTTTGATATATCACCCAGCCCTAATTATAAAGTTGAAGAGCATCATTCAGATGTTAAAGAGCTAAATTGAAACATTGAAACATTTATGGATAAACTGCAGGTGTGTGCTGTCATCTCCTTCACAATATCACAACTTTGCAGATCAGTCAGTTGTGCAATGATGCATCCATTTTTCACATGAGGAAATTGTGCTTAAAGACTGCAATGATGTCTTTTAAATATTGTCTATAGTGTGATACTACCAGTAATCACACAACAGATTTTCCAAGCTCCATCACGTATAACAAATAGACACAGGTCATGTGTGAGCAAACAATGATTACATGCAATGGTACCCAAGTGTATTGTGTGGATATGACATAAATCTGGTATGTTACCTCTAATGTACTGTAACAATACTGCCTCACGGTAAGAAAGTTCTGGTTTTTGAGACATCTCATAACCAGATGATTTCGCTGGGATTTCTATGGTTAGTTTGTCTTTTCTTCCATACTCTTCCTTTCTGTGTTATAGGTAATTTTTTAGGTACAGTGATGATTGAAATGTAGCAGCAGGTATGAATTTTAGTGATTGAGGCTAAACTGATGGCCGCTGCTAGGCTATAGTAAAGTTAATGGATAGATGTATTTAATGTCTGCTGATCTGATGTAGAGGTGAGCTGCCAAGCTGTCAAACTGAATCTTGTGCAAAGCTGAACATCAGGCAGCATATGACTGACTGAGAGAATGACATAAAGATAAAAAACAAACATGTTTTACAACTGTAGTCTGAATGTAGAAATAGGGAAACTGTGCAGAGTACTATCAAAACCGTAGTAAATACTATACTTCATGTATTCTTTGATCAGTTGTTGCACGTAAATAAAATGATACGTAAGTTCTGCACATACAAATGTTCTAGTTTGTTTTGTTTATCTGATGAAATATGTATTTAGTATATTTAACCTCAAGCTATAACAATACATAATTCATGGGGATTGATTGCTACCCTGAAGTGGACTTAATGGTTTTGAAAGTGAATAAATACATTCACAATCTTTATTACTTCTGATGAAAGGGACAATTAGTAAATATTTTTTTATTGACTTAACTTTGTGACATGTCAGAATACTGAAATAATTTTAATATTGGTCACAAAATGATATATTGCTTACCTAAACTTGGAAATGAAAATCAAACCAAAGGTTTATTGAAAATCAATATAAATATAATATAATATCCTTGGATACTGTATGAAGACTGTGGTAAGTTAAAGGTTCAACACGCCATCTTTTTACCTTCATTAGGGCTTCAAATAACTATTTGCTAGGAAATGAGATGCTGTACTATTTATGATTATACATGTGGCCACTGGTCCAGTTGTGTTCACATGCATGCCAGTCCCTGCTGAGGAGGTGTGAACTGTTAGGACTTCCTCCAAAAAATAAGTCCCGTTCTTCAGCATGTCTGATTGTCTAGAAAGAGCCATCCAGAAGGTCTTTCTGAGGGCGTCAGAAAAGCAAATCACCTTTTGAAGAAATTGTGATTACATATGACATCCCTCTGTCAGATCACTACAGTTCTTTACCCACCAGCCTATTGATGATGTGCTTTACATTTAATAGAGGTGACATACAGCAACTTGTTCGGTACCCATTTTAATAGATTTCAAACCTGTTTTAACTTTGGTTTCTAGTTTTTCTGATTTTTTGTTTGTTTATTAGCCAATTAATTTATTGTCCCTGGAGGGAACTGCAAAGGTTTTGCAGCTCAGAACAGAGATACATTACATATATCCCATTTATTAAAATCAAAATCAATGACACATGTCTAAAGAGAGAGTTTTACAACCCAATAACAATAAATGACTAAAATAAAATCAATAAATCTGAGCTATGAACAAAAGGAACAATGTCCCCTAAAGGACCATTACCATTTAGGAGGTAAAGAGCTGTAGGGACAGACAACACCTTAAGTCCTACCAGGACCCTGAAGCAATGGCAATATGGTATTGAGACAAATTCCCTCTGAAGAGGATGGGTGGTTCAGGCAGTTCAAATGAAATGAACCTTCCTCACAACATTTTTGTTTAATTTGGCCAAAAGGCCCTCCTGCTGGGAGCCAGAAACTCTGGCAGCAGCTTTCATTAAACTACCCAAATACTTCATTTTGGTTACATTTCCAAACCAACCGATAATACAACAAGATAAAACTGATTCAATTAGACTTTTGTAAAAGAAAAAACTTTGCAGTGCAGGCATTTAAAGATTGTATCTTTCTTACAAAGAATGAGCTCTTTTGAGCTTTAGAGGGGTCATCAGTGTGAGGCTCAAAGCATAATTTGTTATTAAATACCACACTCAAATATCCCACCTTCTCTATGGAAACAGCTTTAATTTAATAGATGGAGGTTTTGGTGGAGACTTTTTAAAGTCAATGTCCTTCTCTTGTTAGAAGGTTTGGTTTTAATACATACATGGCATATAGGAACAACTAAAACGCTAAAGAATATGTTGGTTGAATTTAGCCAGCTTAATAATAAGTAACTATTTGCTTATTGTATTGCTTATTTGCTTGATGATGCAGAATTTTTTCCGTTTTATTGTTTAAGTTTTATTGTAATTCGGCTCTAAAAGCAAACAAAGACATTATTAAAAATAAATAAATAAGCCACAGGTTTGATATTTAGTGTTACAGAGTGAAAAGCAATCCACATGAGAGATCCACAACACGCTCTGTCTAACTTGACATAGAATTAGTTTTATTTTGAATCACTTGTGGTGTCGGCTGTCTTCTATGATGCATTTATTGTGCAGTTGTGACTGGAGAACAAATTGATCTATTATGCTCTAAATCCAAATGTAGTGCCCCGTACTGTTAATTGCATGACAGCTTGAGACACACTGCCAAGACCCTATCAAATATTCTCCAGGCAGTGTGTTTCTGATGCATTCCCTGACCCTCTGAATCACACCAGCCCCTTCTGCTGCTGTGGAGTTTTTCTGATTTACAAGTAAAGCATAGCAGAGAAGGATACAGATTGTTGTGCTTGAGGAGGGGTTTGACTAGGAAGGAAGTGGTGGGGGGCACAAAGCCAAAGGGAGCATGGTGGTTTTTACCAATGGAGAGAAGATTGTGAGGGAAGGCACAGAGTGACAGAGAGGAAGGGAAAAAAAGCTGGATCAGTGTAGTTGGAGAGGGGGTAGCAGGCAGATAAAGTGAGGAAAAGAGAGAGTTGTACTTGGAGAGGGGGATTGGATGGCATGGAGTGAAAGGCAGGTTTCCAGGCCAGACTTGAGCTGCAGGAAATTATTTATGAGCCTGAACAATATGATGCTTCAGCTGCCTATGATGAATAATCTGTGTGTGTGTGTGTGTGTGTGTGTGTGTGTGTGTGTGTGCGCCTGGAGCAGAAATAGTGTGTGAACAGTATTGCAGTGATAGAAGCCAGAGGGCACTAGGCAGAAATTCCCCTTACACACACACGGACACTCGCACAGATACACACATGGCTTTTAATGATTTATTACTATCTTTCACAAAGGAGAAGAGAACAGAGCGAGGGGGGCTCTTAAAACACAGTCCTGGGCCTTACCCTTATGTCTCTAACATGGGATGGCCACTGCAGGTTCATGTACAATCAAAAAGCGTACACACCATCTGAAAGAAGTCGTTCTGTGATATGCTGTATACAAAAGCAGTGGGAACACCCTGTCTGTATCACTTAACAATGAAATAATCATAAATGATGTCACCTCTTATTGACAGTGCTGCTCTCTGAGGGTCTCGTTTTTATTCTAAATAAATACAGGCTGGGAATAGACTTCTAATAATAATCTGCTTATTAGGGCAGTGCAACAAGTACTGAATTTGTATTTGTGGTTTAGGTTTAGTTTTTTCTTTAGTCTCACTATGTAACTGTGGAACATTAAAGTCAGTTTTGCTGACTGCTTTAATGGCGGTGATGTTTCTGAAGTGGTCACCGCCCGGCTGAGAAAACAGACTTTCTAACTTTAACATCAGTGACACTGAAGGATGTTGCAGATGATGCATTCTGCTCTAATGCACGCTACGTTGTAGCCAGCAGATATCCACGCATCCTCCTTTTTAAACGTACAGAAGCTGATTCAGCAAAGAGACATGCGAGAACAATGTTAGAGAAAGCATGGTCAATGTAAGATTATTTACTGTCTGGAGAGAGTTTGTATTAAAGGTACAATACAAGATGGGTTCTGAATTAGCCGCTGTTTGGCAGCGTCTCTTCTGTACAGTACCTAACGGACATTTACAAAATAGTAAAAAAAAATACAGGAAATTTAGATTTAGATGAAACATTGATGGTCCTGTGATGACGACCTCTCCAGAGTGTACACCGCCTCTCGCCCGATGTCAGCTGGGATTGGCTCCTGTCCCTCTGCGACCCCATTCAGTGAATAAGCGGTAGATAATGGATGGATGGGTGAAAAGTAAAGCTTGCTTGTTTATTAACTATAAATCCCCAAAGTAAAACCTGGTGCTACCATTTATCTTCAGAAGTACCATAACTAGTTGAAAAGACAAATGTCCAGCTGTGTGTAGTCTGTCCCATGATCTCAGCATATCTGCACCTGTTCTGAAGGCTCTACATTAATCAAAAGCACGTGGCACCATAACAATCGAGTAACTCTTGAAATGGGTCAGGGATGAAGTTATGGAATAGTCTATAAAAAGAAATACCTGAAACGTTGTAAATCTCATGGCGCATCATTAACTCATTCACTGCCAGAAAGCTCCATACTGCCACAGAATATTGAGTTATAGTGTGGTTCTTTTGTTGTTTCTACCTCTTTGTTTGTTTTAGTGATCTGCAGTCGGACTGTAAGTTGCAGCAAAAATGCTGCTTTTGACTACAAAACTGGGAAAATGAGCTTTTATGCAGCAAGAAACTTTGAGTGTAAAAGGAACTTTGAATCTAATATTTTTTCTTTTGTAGCAACTTGAACGTCTGAACAGTTGTTTACTTTTTTTAAAACAACAAAAACAACATAAAACGGGTGTTTGTTGGCAAAATAAGAACAACACAATGTAACATTTTACAACAAAAAATCTATCCATCTTTTCACTCTTCTATCCTTCCCTCCATCCATGCCATTCTCCCTCCACCCTCCTCCCTTTCACAACCAAATCTTATGCATGTGAGCATGCACGTTTGCTCCGAATCAAAATGCTTGATTTCCATCAAGGAGCTCCAGCAGAGTGTCCTGCAGCTCCTCATGTTAAAAAGTGCAAAAATGTATTCTGACTGGCAGTGAATGAGTTAAATGCCTCATCAGAAAATTGAAAGAATCTGGGATACAGGTCTATAGACGAGTGTCCACCAAATGTCACGAGATGAGAGAGAATTGTAAAACTGTCTCTCTGTTTTTTACTGAAAATGTTATTATACCCAGAGATAAATTAGTAGTTGTATTTATGTACATATTCATGTTGACCTTTTGATCCTTATTTTTTTTTTTATAAACTCTGGATTGATTTTGGCCATGTGTCTTAAATAGCTTTCATAGTGAAAAATGTGCAATTTGCAAAACTTTAGAGACTTGGATTCTTCTTCTTAGCTGTTATTTTAGTACAGTTTATCAGTATTTTATGGTGTTTGTATAGAATCTTAAACTCCTTTATCAGATCTCAGTGCTGCATTAAGATTGTATATTCCCTCAGTAATCCAGTGATGCTGGACACTATATGAGCAGAACATTTTTGGGCTCATTTGTTAAAACTATTCCCATATTAGTAATTTGGCTTCTTCTCTTGTATTAGTCTGCATTGTTATTCATCTGTTCTTGACCATTTTATACGTGTTTTTTACTGTTGATTGCTGTAGCTTGATCTGGATATCTCAGGAACATTTTCTGTTTTATCTTTGTAATTATTTGATTGTGATGCAATTTAGTTGCTGTCATTTTTTCTAAGAACAATGTTTAATGTGGCAAGATGCAGATGTGCAAATAATAATGGCTAAAAACTTTAAAACTAAAACAAATTGTTCAAAAGTTAAGTGATTGTTTTAATGCACTCGGTCTAAGTAAAAATCACAGGTGTACTTAGTTTTATATTGATTATGTGAGTTTACAAATGATAATTAAAATAAATGGCTGTAATAAATACTGAGATGTTTATTTTATTAGAGCCTTTGCATTTATTTTGAATGTTTATAACCTATAAGCTGATCACGTTTGAGTTTAAGTTACAGATACACACTGTGTGTGTATTTATTGACAAGTGAGGCTTGAAAACATTTTTAATGATTCTCTTATAGATCTTTCTTTCCGTCCAGCTCTACCCATCTTTCCTATCATAACTTTGGATTTAACCAATAGTTTTTGTCCAGTTTGTTGTTTTTTGTGTTCATGTAATGTTTAGTCTTCTTGCCAGTTTATCCATGTTTATGTCTACTTCACCTTTGCTTTTAAACCAGTGCATCCATGTGTGACTGAAGGTAATGTTAGATGTATGATGTGCGACTTTGGATCTGCAGAAGGCGTCTGTGTCTCTGTCATAAGGGGTCATTGAAAACCAGGTGCTCTAACTTCTAAAGGCGTATAATTACTGAGGGAGACCACATCAGACATGTGACCTGTGCAAGCACAGACACAAGCACCCAAAGTGGGGTATTTTTTTTTTTTGTAAGAGAACAGGTGCAAACAAGTCTGGATATAAAAGTAGCCCACTGATCAGCACTTGAAGAGACTCCCTTCTTGTGCAATATTATCTCGCCTTTTAAGTCTGGAGTTGAAAAGAACTTTTAGCTCTCAGTTCAAAGTACATAAATCTCATTTGACAGACCTGAGCCATAAACTGAGACAGATTTTTAATTTACTTAGATGCAAAGAAGCCACTTAATCCTGTGAAAACAGGATAAGGAAGATGGAAATCTTGTTTAAACTGGATATAACGTAGACAAGCAAGAAATGTCGATCTCAGACCAACCAATATGGAAAGAAAACATACAGAATGTGTTTTGTTGTTTTCTGTTTGAGCTTCAGTCGCTCGTGCGTCCTGTTAATCTTTTTTGTGGGATTTTAATTAAAATTAAAGTATTTCATTAAATAAAAGTATTTTCAATATTTAACTTATCCTTAATAAATAAATAAATACATATGAAGTATAAACTTTATGTCAGTATACACACAAATACTTTGTTAAAAATAGAATTATGAATTTTACTTGGATGTCATGGTTTATAATAAAGAAATCAAACTGCTGCACATCATTGCTTCTCCTTTACACTGAGAAATATAGAAGTATTGAATCAATTTTATATTAAGAAGCGACTGTAGACTTTTATTGCAGCCACTCCAGATAGGACAGGTTTTAGGTTTCACCATATAAAGATAACATTCACAGCTACCAGTATTACCAGTATGTATATTTTCCCTTACTCAGGTTTATGGCCACATTTGTGCAGCTTTACTTTAATTTTGTCCTGGGAATGGTCAAACAACATAATAATGGTAAGAGTTCCCTTTTTGGGTAAACTTCTCCACCATGTTAAAGAACATTAAAAACGTCACGACTTACTGAAATAAATTGTAGGGTTAAATATTATTTAATGTTTCTTATTAAACTTGTCAAACATATTAAAATGAATAATAATGAAAAAAGACCAAAGAAAGCTTTAGCTTTACGGACTTCTGACCTTTTAATGAAAGATTGTATGTAATCATTTTAAATATTATAATACACCAAAGACATTTAGGTAGAATCTATCTTTTTCATTATATTGATTACTATATTTAATATGTGCTTAGTTGTGAGAATTTGCAATTCAATTAGTGTACTTAAATGCAGCTTTTCACCACGTGAATGGTTTTACATGTGTGGTTACTTACAGCAAGGCATCAAGATGATGCAAAACAATAAAATATGTATTTATTTATTTATTTACCTTTATTTTACCAGGAAGTCCCATTGAGATTCAGAATCTCTTTTGCAAGAGAGACCTGGCCAAGGCAGCAGCCAACACCAAGATAC
>JBAMIG010000006.1:19371118-19388466 GCA_037177335.1 Kiunga ballochi | reverse complement strand
AAATGAAGAAAATTGTGCCCTAACCACTGTTTTACATCAGCAATGCAGTCACTTAGAGTTTCAAGGGCACCTTTTTTTGTCAGGAAAGACAGACAAATACATTTGCAAATCATCTGCATAGCAATGAAAAGCTACACTGTGTTTTGCCATAATGGACCCCAGCGGTAGCATGTAAAGAGAAAAAAGCATAGGGCCCAAAATAGAGCCCTGTGGGACTCCACAGAACAACGAATAAAACATTCTTTTGCAGCCACCGTGAACCATTTGCCCTCTAAATGTTGCACATTGTACTGTAAATAAAGGCTGAGAGCTGTGTTTTATTATAGAATGAAAACAAATAGAGGAATCTTAGAACGACAAAATAACCAAAGAGAAAAGTCCTTCCATAACAACTTAGTTGTATAAAATTAATAATGACATCAGCTTTTTTATCTGCATTCTGTCTGCAGATCACTTGTGATTAAGTGTTTGGTTATTATAACACAAGTTTCTTTGGCAATGCAGCACATAATGTTAAACTTGTTACCTTCCTTTTTAGATTGCATAACTCAGGTTTTGGTCTTGTGTTGTAAGGATCACTACGTAAACAAAAGCTCTGACAAGACGGGACATTTTGTTTCAGCTAGGATGCAAGTCTTTAGAAATACAAGTTTGAATAGTTTGCTATTGAGATTTTCCCCTTTGAGTTGTGTTGAAACTTTGACATTGCTTGCCCAGTAGTTCATTGGTTGGCAGCACAGCAACTATGCATTTGTGTTAATCTCCTTCAGCTGGAAATGTATAAATGTAGTTTTAATATTATTCCAAAATATTTTATAGTAATAAAATGAAACCAGTGTTCAGATTTGTTATTCTAAAGGATGCTAATCTAATTATTATGGACACTACAGATAATTATCCAGGTGCTGATGATATTTCCACATTATTTAAATCCTTAACCCTTAACTTAATAACTGTTTTTAATGCGTGAACTATTCAACTCTATGACATCTTTTTGATAGGGTAATACTCATATGTTAATCTATGTTGCTACCACTACTCCACCATTACAACCCATTAAAGAATGCTTGTTTGTTTCTTTCAGGGTTATATTACCTCTGTAGAGTCCAGTGAAACTAATTTGGCCAGTGCTGTTGGTAAGTAATGTTTCTATTACTGCAGTCAGTGTTCATCCACTCTATCATCATCATCATCATCATCATCTGCTGGTGCTATTTTTAGCATTTCTACTTTGTCTTCATTGGAATGTGTTAACATTATGTTTTAAATAAGTCGAGGCATGCAGCTTTTTATTCTTGTCATGTTGTGCTTTGTGTTCAGTACAAGCTAACATCTTGTTTCCTAATTTCTGAGCTCACATTGAGATTGAAAGTAGTATCTCGTCTATTGCTGAGAAATAGTCTTATAATATCATGCATTTAATGAGCTTTCCATGTAAACGCTACATTTTTCTCACCTATCACCTATAATTCATGACTGAAAATTCTGAATATGTGAGGGAATTGGAAACAGACAGGTATAACCCTGAAGAGGTAGGTTTTTACCAGCAGAGTGCAGACTGTCATCCACCATTCACACAACTGAAGCCAGTTAGAAGAGTCAGTGTCTCCGTTGAAGCGCTGTCGTGCTGATAAAGTTTTATTCCCCGATAGGTGCAGCAATATGTGAAGAGTTGATTAGAACAACTCTGTCCTGTGTGGAAGTCCTGAGTCAGCATCATACACTCATCACACCATATTATTTCACTGTAAGTATACACACATGCAAGTATTCATCTGACTTCCTGTCTAAATGACTGTCATCTATGTGATACACTGCTGACTGAATATATGAGTGAAGTGTCTGACTGACTCACTGTCTGCAGAGAGTTTAGTCAATCTTAGAGGACAAGCTTCTTGTTATTTTCATTAAATGTCATTTCATTAAATACAATATATCCTGCTGAAAACAATCTGTCATCATCCTGATTTTCTAGTATTGTTTTGCAGCTGTTGGGTTTTCAGCATAGAATCATTTACAAGCTGCTTTGCTGTGCAAGAAAACACAGAGAGCAGGCTGGAAGTATGGATATGATCAGTTGTAAAATATTTGCAAAAAGCTTCTTAAGTCATGAAATTAGCTTGTTTCTTTGTTTCTAATGTTGCTGTTGAACTCATCCAGAAGGGAAGTGGGATATAGTGGGTGATTGGGATAATCTTGTTTCCGTGAGTAATGCTGAAGGAGATATGGGTCTAACTGTCACTCATCTGCCACTCCATTACTCATTTGGTTACCGCAGCTCCCTTTTCACCGAACACAAGTCACTAATGTTGCTGACAAAATTCTGTCTGTCTGTCTGGACTCAGCTGAACTAAGCTGCATAGAAATGAGCAGCAAACTATGTTCAAGACATTCTTTGTTCATAGTAGTTTTATTTGCACCTCTATGATGATAGAAAGTGCTATAAAATGCTATCAAAGCAGAATTATTCTTCTCTACCAACAAAAATATTTTGCAAAGTTGCAATCTGACTTTTTGCTGCCTCACTCAGTGTTTCAGCACATTAATTTAGTTGCTTAAGGTTTCTGCCATGGTTTCTCACTATGATGCTTTATTTCTTGTTTCTTACTTCCAATGTGTATCAAAGTATTTGCTAAATAACTCAATTTAATTATATAATGTAATCTATCTCCTTTGTCGATTTCAAATAACAGGCTTTGGTGCTTTGTATTTAATGTGTCTTCTACTCCACTGAACCAGAGATCAGAGGACAGAGGGTCAAACCGTGAGCTATTAAGCAAGACACTAATCAAGTATTGAACCAACAAAACTTCATCAGACCTGTGGGTGTTTTGGTTTCAGTGTGTTTGCATCGATGTGCATGCGATGGAATGATGAGATTGTGTTTAATGACTATTGACACATGGAAGTGGAGAGCAACAGGAAGCAGACAGGATCAAGGCAGAAAAAATAGGAGACATGATAGCTAAAAGAAAGGGGCAAACCAGAGACATACTGATAGTCAATAACACTGGGAGACACTTTAATTACCTCCAGCCAGCTTTTTTTTGGTGCTTGACAAGGACACACAGTCATTTTAGACTCCATTTACATCTTTGCCTCCTTGTCACGCTTTTAGTTGAAAATAAAGTTTGCAGCAAGTTTGACTTTGAAAATATTTTTTGTTTTAGATTTTCTAAGTTGGTGATATAAGTTACTCTTATATGCATGAGCACTGTCTGGCCTGAAACAAGTTCCCACCCCAGCTAAAGGTCACACATGTATTTCATTAAACCACATTTAGCTTTATACAACACTGACTGCCGTATTGTTTCAGTAAGCTTCTGCAATGTTACGAGATTTATTTCCATGTAGTGTATACATTATATTTTACTGAGATCTTGTACTGATGATAGGAGAGTCTGATTACTGCACAAAGTCTTCTCCCACACATCCCAAAGATTCTCAACAGGGTTCAAGTCTGGCATCTGTGGCGATCCGTCCACGTGTGCCAGCGATCTCTCTGCACCCACCAGCTAGTACAGGAGGTACTAGCTATGATGGCTGCATCTTATATTTGCCTCTTTTCTTACCCTGATGCTCCCATCACCCTGGTGATACTGAAGATCCCAACAGTAATCTGGACTCATCAGACCCGACTTTTGCTGTTTATACTCACTAGAAAATTGAAGCTTTTTTTTTTTCCAGTTAGCCTCACTGATTAGTGGTTTTCTTGTCATGACTCAGCTGTTCAGTCTCAGTTTGTTGAATTGCTTTCACATTGTGCATGTGAACATGTTCTTTAATTATTCAGCATATTATCGAGTTCTACTGATGTTTTTCTTTAATTTATTATCACCATATGATTAAATGATCCTTAATCGCAGTTGTTTCTTTTTTTAATAAACACACTTTAAAATATCTTCCTCAGTACTTCTTATAGTTTTTCTATAGTACTTTCTATAGTACTTCTGTGAAATGAGCTGAAGCTGGCATGTGTATTTTCCCTTTTGACAAATCAGAGCTCAATGTTTTTTTTCTCACTGTGTTATAAGATTAAGAAATGCTGCAACTTACTGACTTCACAAACTGATAAACAGATGCTTTACAGCATTTAGTTTACAGTACTAATAATAGTTGTACAGGATTAAATCTATTATATATTGAGTATATATGTATTTAATATATGTGTTTTTGAATGAGATATTAGTTGTTTTTTTTAACTATTTTTATCTGTACATAAAAAGCAGGTTTTTGTGCTCTTAGGAAACTGGAAAAAGCTGACAACATACTGACAGTCCAGAGAGATTGAATCTGATAACCTGCTTGTATTACTGTGACCTGGATAACTAGAAATCTCCATAGATCAAGCTTTTAGGTCCTAAAGTTTATAGCATTGTTCCAGGGTTTTTTAACCTGTAAGTTTTAGATGTTTCCCTTCTTCAACACAACTTCACTGAAATGAAGCAGATCTTTGTCACACCGTGTGGCCATAAAGCTGCATTAGCATGTTAGGTTGTTACATTATGTACTCACTTATTTATCTGGATTTTTTTATTTTTTTATTTTTTTACTAATCACTAAATTTAATTGGTGTGTAATATAAAAATATTAATGCATGAGTTGGATATACAGCATTGCATATAACACTGCTTAAGATGTACCGATGTGCTGTAGCGTGGATCACTTTTAGATTTTCACCATTCGGTCAATAGCCAGAGAGGTTGCAAGGGAAAAGAAGAGAGTTAAAACAACCAGCACACACACACACACACACTGACACTCATGCTCCATCCAGTCTTTTGATGGCTGAGCTATTAATATACAGACCACTAAGTGGTGGACAACATCCTTTGTAGTTTTCTTTCTCTTGCTTTTAATGTAATGACCTCGCACACACACTCACTCAGCTTTAGTGTTGTTTCTATGGTAATATTAGTAATCATGCAAATTCATGCATTACAGCTTCATGCCTAAATAAGGACTTTGACAGTTGCAAAAAATACATTTTTGTGTGTTTGATCCAAAAAGAAAAAAATCAGTACATTTCAATAGTAATTTGATCCTCTGTGACAGTGGTCTGTTTGGTTGATGCCTACAGGATTATTATGGTGCACTGTCTTCTTTTTAATTTAATCTAAAAATATATCTTGTTTTTGGACTTGTTTTAACAGCTGAATGTGCAAGAAAACTATTACACTATGCGTTGAAACACTTCTTTACCTCACAGGAGATAAAAAGAAGACTAATAAAAAAGAAATAAAATAGTATTTTTTTACATGTTGATGAGGACATGCTAATATAGGACATGTAATATATAGTATATGTAATATAATGCTAATTTATAGGACATGCTAATGCTAACACTTGCAGTAGTTTTGTACATAACTCTGACAGCATGGCAATTTTCCATTTTAGTGTTTTACACTTACACATAGACAGAACTTACTTAACTTTGACTTCTTCTGGGAATGCATTTATCTGTAGTCAAATGATTAATAACTTTGTCTGCTCTGTTTTTTGTTCTCGGCATTTTAGTCAACTTTTTGATTTATGTTCTCATCAAAGTAAAAAAAAACACTGTATATCACACTTAAAGTACTTCTCTTGCCTTTTTTCTCTTGTCAATACTTTAAAGGTCGTGGATGCTGTCCTGCCACATCTGACAACACTTGCTTTCAGTAAAAACGGTACGAGTCATTGAGTTGTTGGGCATTTTTTAAAAACACTGATGAGAGAATGAGACAGAAAAGAGGTGGAAAGAGGGGCTAATGTCTGAGTCAGACTCTTCAGAGTGAAACGTTTATGTAAATATATGTTTATTAGAGGTGAGACTTTAATGTTCTGTCATGTTTTAATACTGCTGAGTCCAAAGCTGACTGGCTCACATCAGACTTAATTTGCAGAATTTAGCAGAGATTGACATCAAACTATACAAGTCTGCTAATAATCTATTTATTTAGGTCAGATCTGTTGCAACAGGGAGACTCCCAACTCCTGAGGATCAGGGTTGATCACCCCAGGCTTAGTCCAATTCTATCCTAGCATTTAGCAGATAAGAGGCAGGGTCCATCCTGGACAGCCAGTCCATTGAAGGACCAACACACAGAGACAAACTACCTCTGGAATTCCCTCCTAAAGAAAATTCAGAGTGACTGATTTAACCCAACAAGCATGAAGCCAGAGCACAGAGAGAACCCAAACATGTAAACTCACATTTCAAAACATTCACACAAATGCCATTTTCTAAATTAAGCTAAATCTGTATGCATATTAATATTCTTTCATAATCAATAAACCATTAAATGTGAAGTACATTCAGTGTCTGAACAAACTGGCGTTTGTCCTTCTGAATACACAAACACACACGCTGTGCTTTAAATGTATCTTTACTGCAATATAAAACTGTCTCTGTGTGCTTTGCAGTGGAGTGGTCAGTGTTTGCTTTGAAGGTGCTATCTGAACTGAGTCTGGTCCTGCTGGTCCATAATGAGGATGATGAGGATGATGATACTGAGAAAAATGAAGAAAGGATAAAGGAGAGGAGACAGGAGGAGGAGGAGGAGACAGAAATAAAGGAAGAAAAATCCTTAAATCAAGTTGTATCGCTCTTCACTAAATGTCTGCTTCCAAGGTAGGTCTGTTTTCCCAGACAAGCTCTGACAGTCTGCAGACTTTTCTTTATTGCCCATTTTTTATGTTTTTGTAGAAACAGAAAAGTGCTGCCAGTTTGAGTGTCATCAACGCAAGACAACCAGAAAAGTGAAGATAATACATTTAGAGCATATAATTGGTCCATATTCAGTATTTTCTTCTTCTGCACTTTTCATCATTCTGCCTTTATTATAAGAACATTTCTTTTGACTACATTTGGCAGCCAAGACAGAGTCGCATCATATTAGAGACTTGTGTTATGCAAGTCTGGCTTGTCATCAGTGAGGCAGGTGCATGTTGGGGAAAATGTTAACTTTTCATATTGGAGCAATATGCAAACTAAAGCAGCTTGCAGCAATGGACCAAATCCTTTTTTATTAAATCAGAACGGGATATACTTTTATCATAGGTTATTGAGAACAAAGTTTTCTGGCTGTCTATCGAAGCAGCTATGATAGAGATGATATACGTTTCTTTTTGTGTTGGAATACTTCTATTGAAAGAAGATTCTTCTGATTGGGACACTGAAGAGTGTTGTCAATTGAGATTTTTAAACTTTTTTTTTGTTTTATTTCCTTTACACTGTTGTAATATGCTAATTCCTGCCTGAGTTAATGTTATGTTTATTTAATTTGACCACAGTTCTTCTTATCCTCACACCACCTTACAAACATTCTCCTCTTACCTCGGATCAGATTAGTGTATTAATTATTCACACTAAGAAATCCAAATGTTGCACTGAGACATGTTTATGTCTAGGTATGAGTCTCTTCTTCGTGCATCGGAGCCCATCCCACTCTACGCTCTCAAATTGCTGGTATCGATGACTGAACACAGCACTCAGATCTGCAGGTACGGCACAAGTAAACAGTTACACATTTAATTCACAGCCTCTGCCAAAATGTCTGAAAAACTCTTTAGGCATAATGTGGGGATGCAATTTTTATGCACGTTTACATTTGTGCAGAGAAAATACTTGTTTAATTCATGTTACATCTCAGTTTATTGAAAAGCTTTGCAGGCACAAACAAACACACGCGCCGGCACATTTTAACCATGGTGTGTAATGTTTTAATTCCAAGGCCAGTGATTCCCAATTCAGCTCTGTGAAAAATTCCCAACCATGCTCACAAACGCATACAAGGATAAATGTGCTCTCTCAAGTACCCACCTGACTAAATCATTCACAAACACACTCAGCCCGCTTTACAGGCAACGGTTTATTTGCACTCCACAGTATGATCATTTGCTTATGTAGCTGATACACATTTAGTTCTTATAGTAACAACAGCCTCCCGGCTGCATCTCTGCCGGTGATCTGCATTCAACGAGACCATTTTCACCTCTTAAAGTCACTTTTTGCTGCACTGGTAATCAGTTTAGTGACAGGCATAATGTGCTACACAAGCTGAGATGTGTAGGAACCTGATATGTTGTGTTGAAATATCTCTGCAGACAAGCTACTGAGGAGGTTTGCTTAAAAATGCAATGCATGCTGTTAAAATATACAACACTAAGACAAAATTATGGCTGCATAATGTAGAAGCAATTTTCTATTCAGGGATTTCTAAACAATTCTTTAGAGAGGAGTCATCTGACAAGTAAAAGGGTAATGATTTGTTGTGGTTGCACACAACCATTGTTGATTCAATGTCTAATCAGGAGACATCTCAACTGTGAGAGTGGATGTTGTTCTTTTGGTGTTGTTTTATGCACTTTTAGGACTGGCTGCAAACTAAGCATTTTATTATTGTCTCCATGAGTAAAACTGTCTTTTCTAGCTTAAAAATAAAATGCAGGGTAACTGTAGAGACTAACTATTTTCACTGAGGATATGATGGATATAGATAGATGTTCACTCTTAAGCACCTGAATAAATATTTTGCAAACCTTGTTATTTTGTAATTTCATTGTTTGCACCATACAGTCACAGGTTCATATCAAAGTGCTGGAGTCAGGAGGCTTTTGTTGTACTGGGATGCTGGTTCAATGATCTTAAACGGCGTTGTTTCACTTATCTTAGTTGTAAAACATGGATGTAAATTCAGCTGTAATGCAGACACCATGTCCAAACTTCCTGACCATGTTTAGCACTAACTAGTCTCTACTAGACTAAAATGCTGTGTTTATAAATGTCAGTGAATGTGAACGAGTATTGTCGCTCATCCATACTTATTTATTTTACCTTTCATCTTTAAATATTAAGTGTTCATTTATAACAGCACAATTAACCTTAAGCGTGTCCTTGTCTTATTTCTTTCTCTGCTTCTGTTCATGTATTTTATCTCTAGCAGCAATAATAACTTAAATCTTTCTAATATGCCACACTCCATCCATTTCCATCCCTCCCTCACACTGCTTTTGGGGTTTAAAGTTCATCTGCATAGCTAAATATGCCCCTACTTCTCTTATCAGTAATTTTACCCCCTCTCGTCTTCATCTTTCTCTTCCTCCACCTCTCTTTATCCCCCTCTTTCCTTGACACATGTGGAGTGATGTGAACTTTTCAAATTGGTGTCAGCACTCTTCTCTCTACGTGTTTTTCTTGCTGACTTTTTTTTCCTCTGACATTATTAACAACATTCCTTTTTTTTCATCTCCCTCACTCCTTTTTTTCTCACCATCGCTAATTTATTAACATTACTTTTCATTTCTCTCTTTTTCTGTGCCCTCTTTCCCCAACTTTCCCTCCATCAGTGCGGTTATACAATCAGAAATTAAATTGCCTGGGTCTTGGTTAGATAAGTGTGGCTATGAAGCCCGCCGTGCGGTAATTAGATGGTAAATTGGGGACATTAACGTTGGGAAGGCAGCCTGCTGTCTCTCTCAGCATTATCACAGTCCAGACACACCTTCAAACAACTACATTTTCTCTGACCTTTAGCCAAAGAACCTCTCACTGTGTGGTTACATGCGTGATCTGCCATGAACATCCTTATACACCAGCTGTGTGTCCAACTGGTAGCCATTATAATTATATAAGAACCTCTATTGCATCCCTTCCAGTGACATTAGTAATGACTTTAACCCCTACTGGAAGTAATCTGGTATTTCTTCCTTTTATTCTCGGAACACACTGCAAGCATAATGAGAAACAAAGTCACGAGTCATCAACGAGCAAATGCAGTTTTAACCAAGAAACAGAACTGATTTAATACGTAACGTAATCTCGCTGAGGATTAAAACTGGTCTGGGTCCTCATTTAAAGATTTCTTTGTTTGTTTACTTTACTCAAACTGCTCTCCACAGAAAAATGTTGTAAATAAAATAGTTAAAATGGATTTAAAAATAAGGAAAAGTTAAGACTGTTAAAACAATGTGAATTTCCCCTCATTCACATGCACGACAATATAGTAAAGCTGTTTGATTTATGCACATTTTCTGATTCAGTGTGGGTAGTCTGATCGGTGTTTACTCTATTATAGGTCATCTTTTAGATCTGTGTTTGTTTAATGTCTGTTTTTGTGCACTCTGTCTATTGATGTACGGCTGATGGTTTAAAGGTGCTCCAGTTTATTGCTTGCTGGTCTGTAATTTCATCTTACAGCCTGTCATCTTCATAATGGAAGCTCCTCCATCAGATCCTCCTAACATAATCACATATAAAGATCAGCTGTTTTTCAAAAGGCTTAAAAATGAAACACCTCGTCAAGTAGAGAACAGTTGTACAATTTAATTATGGATTTAAAATGGCTCTGAGTTTTGTCTGAATGCAGAAAGAAAATAGAGGTTTTGCTAAAAGAAGAGATGCAGATGTACTCATTTAGGATGTTTCTATCACTTTAGCCTGTTTTAAGTACATGTGGCTGGATAAGAAAATACTCTTTGCTGTCAAATCTAACTATAACCATGATCGGTTCCATGAGAAGTTGAAAAAGCATGACTGAACAACAGATTTGTCCAGAAATTTAAGGCTTTTTGTTGTTTGACTTTTATTCAGACTTTTTAGTGAGTTTAGTGTGATAGTATAAACAATGCATTTAAAAAAACATGAAATTGTATTGATACCCTTATAGAACAACATGACGGGTATGCTGTGAATTAGAGGATAGACTATAGACAATTAATGTGTTTTGTATTGTATGTGGATCAGATGCACCAGACTTAGTTGAATTTGCTTCAGTAAAAGTCTCTGAATGGAGGATTGATGGGTTATAAATCATGGTTAAAAGGTTGGATGATTAAATAAGTAAGGTAGCTGGTACTTTATGCATGTTAACACCTGATTTGTGTTATTTTCTATTTGCTTTCTTGCTTTGTTTTGCACACAAACCAGAATACATAAGATGTGTTCATGCTTTTTGTATACTACGATTACATACTACTACTGAATGAAATAACCTCAGTCAGTAAATAGACTGAATGTCTTTGCCAATATGAACAATTATCTCTTTTCTTCCATAGTTTCTGCTCTTTTCCTCCCATCATTCTTTTGTGCCTTCACCCCCACTACTCTGTTCCCCATAGCCAAATGTAATCTCCTTTTCTTTTGTCTTTTTCCCCCTTTAAACACATTCTCCCTGTCCTTTTTCCTATCACTTCATAATCTCTCGATGTCTTTTCTCCTTTTGTCTTTCCATACATTACTGTTAAACTAGTCCATAAAACAGTTAAGCGTGACCGCTAGTCCTCATGAATGTGTTTATAGGTACCACATTTTTCATCCCTTCCAGGTTGATCAGACATAGCAGGATCCTGCCCCTAGTTTTTCAGCTCATTGTGGTAAGTAAGCAATCTCAAATATATAACAACTGTTGATTAAATACAGTTAATTTTTGTATTTTATGGTTGTTCCTCTTTTTTTATGTATTTACTTTCTCATATTATGTATCCTACTCTGTCTTTCCCAGCTAACCCCTTCATAGATGTAACTGTAAATTAGTGTGAATAGTGTTGACCTATTATGGGGCTGGTGTAATAGACTGGGAAGTATGGAACTGAGAGGTGGAAGGGTGAAGAGAGTGGCAATATGGGCTGCATTATTAAGATTGAACACAAGACCTTATACACAAACACACAGCACTTTCCTGTTATCAGTGAGGCATAACAAGGTTCCCAGTAAACAATTCATTTCACCTGACCCTTTTTGTTAGCATACAATCTACCATCAACATAATACAATCTGTTTTCAGCAAGCTCAAATGCTTGTGCTGCAGGAAACTTTTGTTCACACACACACACACACACAGAAACCAGCACACATACTCCATAATCAGTGTTCTGCATGGCTGACATTGCAAGCCCAACTAGCTGATGCAGAATGTTTTAACACAGTTCTGCAGCAGCCTGATTAACTCTTCTCTTGATTGTTTACTCCTGTCTGAACCGTTCATGTCTGGATCCATTAGTCCTGTCTGTGTTACTCACCTTTGGATTGATTTATGTTGCCTGAAATCCTCTGATCTAGGCTGAGTATACATGTCACTGGTGATCACACTTGTCATAGAGAAACTCACCTAATTGTATTTGTCTAGATGATGAAGTAGTTCTGTTCCAGACATTAAAGGACGTCAGGATGCTGGCTTGAACAGGGCTGGTAATTGTTTGATGGCTATGCCCGAGAAGGCAGCAGAGTGCTCAGAGTGGCTAGCTTGCTGTGAAACACTTAAGCAAATTCTTTCTTTTCCCATATATTTACATATTATGGTAGCAGCACACTGCTGAGTGAGTTGTGCTGCAAATTGCTGTTTTGTTGTTGTTCATTGCCAGCGCTTTGCTGGTCTTTTTATGGCGGTTTAGACCATAAAGATTAAAAACAGATTAGCCTTGTCATTTGTTGTTACAAAAAGGCGGTTTGTCCAATGCTTGAATTGATGCCATTGTCTTTAACCTCAGGCAAGTATACATGATGAGCACCAACCAGACTTATCAGCTCGTACACAGATCAAACTGATGTGCACAGACCCTGGAGGCAGAGCTGGCGTATCTCACTGAGGATCAAAATGTGAAATGGGGCAGGAGGAGGAAGGAGAAATGAATCAATCTAGGAGGGAGGACTGAAAGTTCCGTTATGTGCAGAAGAACAGAAAAAGAGCAGCGAGAGGCACAGAAAATGGCAGCGAATGGAAGAGGAATATGACTGGCTTAAGCACTGTTTCTTGTGAAAATCAATAATGTTAATCATTGTTGCAGATTGCCCCCACACCACCTTTTAATTCCTCTTACAGAACTTGCTTGTGTAATCTTGCGCTCAAAATTGCAAACCTTTATCAGTTTATGGTTTGTACAATATCTAATTCTTCCCAGTAAAACATATCAGTTCATGTGTTTCTTTTGTTTTGCTCCTTTTAGTGGAAGTGTTGTGAAAACCTGCTGCAAAGTATAAGCATAACCTTTAACACAAAAAGTCCATTTGAATATAACTATTTTTAGCTGATAGCACTGACAGCTCAGTCTGTGAAACTGTCTAATGTTACTTTTCTTAAAATGTAGTCATGCCATGAGCCTGAATTCAGTAAACTTGCCAAACTTTGTAAACTAAGGACTTTCAGTGGCAAAATGATGACAAAGAATCCATGCTGTGGAAATGCCAGTGTTGTCTGTTCTGTTGCTTGGTAGGAACCTGTGTTGTGTGGCCCATGATACACAAGTGATAATTGATCTCATGTGCTATGTGGGGTGTCTTGCTGCTGGCAGTGTGCTGAAAATACTGATGATGGGAGTCAGTATCATAGTTGCACCCTGACTCTGCTGCACTAGTTCTTCTAACATCTTTATGTTGAAAGTGTCCTAGATGGACCTGGCCCAATCTGAGAGCTTTCATCTTGAAAAGCAGGAATGTGTAAAGCAAAGTTTCTTCTCAGACATTACAATTTTAGCTGAATTTTTTTGGAAGTAGACTTTCTAGGTTGCAGCTTTCTTTAAACGCTGTAAGAGTTTTTGTTTCCAAACCAGGTTTACTGTCATGAGTTTAGATGTTTGAGTGGGAATTTCTTTGAATCATTAAGGATCAGTGCTCACTGTTAGGTCTCTCTTCTGATTTCATGTATTGTGTGTTACATTATGAATATTTCTAAGGTAAAACAAAGACTCATTTCTGGATAAGCAGATGGATATGGGAATATTATATATGGCTTGTAATCTGGTTCTGTTTCTGTTTTAAGTCTAACAGTGTAACCAGTGGAGTGGTCCAAAACGCTGTCGTATTGTTGTGTAATCTAAGTGAAGAGACAGTCTTGGATCAAGAACCACTACATCAACAAGGTACAGTATGTCCACACTCTTCATTGATACACAGATCAGAAAGATTAGGTAAATTTTAACTGCTTTGAATAAGGGGTAAGTCCTAAACATATATCTGACATTGACCTTACTCTGATCCTGCACTGTTAAAGTTGTGAGGGAACCAATCAGCTCTTATTAGTTATTACCTTTTGTGTTTGCATCTTATTTTAACACCACCTAAATATAGAAATTAGCTATTTAGAGCTCAACTTCATATTATTTTTCACTGTTAATTTGTCATGTTTACATAAAAGTGCAGATTTAGGCTTTTTCTTTTTTTTTTTTTAGATTTGTTATATTTTAGGAAATGGAGTCGTTTTAGTCCTTTTTCTAAAATAGGCATAACACATGGATCACAGTTTTAATTACAGAAATGTAGGGAAGGATTTATGAGACATAGGCATGTGTGGATTTATTCACAATCTAATATTTAGGGCAATAAATCAAAATGATTTCAGACATGCAAGTGTAGAAATGTTGCCATCCCTGTATGTTTCTGAGATGTTGTATATGAAGTGTTACACTCTGTGGTAACAACACATTACTTGTTTTCTGACTTTCTTACTCTTTCATTTACTTTGTGTCATTCTGCCTCCATCGTTTCCTCTGTAAACTTATATTTCCATCATTCCCTCTTCTCCCTGCATTTCCATTGGGTCAGCAATGCAGCACTTCACGAGTCAGCATCATTATCATCCAATCAGTCTCCACTCAAGAAGAAACTGTCAACCCAGCACTAATACCAGCCTGGCAATTAATGCCATCTCTTCTTGTTTTCCCTCTTCTTCTCTGTTTTCCTCAATTTTCTTTTTCTCCTCATGTCTGTTCTGCTAACCTTTTGCTATCCTCCACTTTTCCTGTCTACTCAATGCATATTGCTCCATCATCTCATCCCCCTTTTCTCTGTTCACAGCTTTACCCCTGTCCCTATCCTCTATTTTGGTGTCTTCTTTTCCTCTCTCCCTTGTTTTTGTAGTGGTTCACTCCAGATGAGTGTGGTGATGGGAGGGAAGAGGAGAGGGAGGAAAGGAAAACGGAGGAAGCGTGTATAATTGGCTTTTTAAGGTGTGACAGAGAGGAGGGGAAGGGTGGCATGTGAGTCTATATATCTGTTTGTGTGTGTGTGTGTATGTGTGTGTGTGTGTGTGAGAGAGAGAAACAGTGACGAGCAGCAAAATAGGGAGGTGGGTTTTGTGAGCTTGAATGTATTTGTGCTTACTCTTCTGTATATGTTTAAGACACAGACCATGTGTGAGTGTGTGCATGTGTGAAGCAGTGGATGCAGTGAAAATGTGTGTGTGTGTAAAAGAGAGAGAGAGAGAGAGGAGATGAGGTTTATAATTGGGCAGATTTGACTCTGACTGAGATAATACCCCCTGGGGAATGAAGACAGGGATAGGGCAGAAGAAGGGAATGATGGGAAGAAGTAGAAGATGGTGAAAAAGGGATGAGAGGAGAGAGGGAAGATGAGGGAACAAAAAGGGAAAAGAGAAGGTTAAAAGAGTAGCAGAAAGGTGAAGGAAGAAAGAAAGAGATACATAGAAAGAAAATGGGGTACATTTGGGTTTGAGACACATGGGATGGATGAGATTATCGAAGAGAAAATGAGTGACAGAAAGGAGCAGAAGCAGAGGCATCACGTGATGCCAGAATAAGGGATGAGTCTTAAACAAAGTTTGTTTGATATTTTTTATAATCATTGAAAGCTTCTTTTAATTTGGGGGCACATAGCCGACTAATGGAGAATGTCTCATCTGTAATCTGATTATATGAGGATATGAAGCTCTGGGCTTCTCCACTGAGAGAGAATACGAAACCCATTTTGTAGGCACATCGAAAAGCAGACTGTGTGATTTAATAAGGAAATGGACACATCAAGAATCCAGGCCAACATTTCAGAAATACTCACTCTGAGCTATCCTTGAGTTTAGTTTTGGGCTGAGGTGTTCACAAGGTTTAAGATGATTAAAGTAAGGCTATCCTATAATTAATTAGAAAAGTCCTTCGGTGCTGCAAGTCCTTGAGGGTTCTTTAAAGTTCCTGTCTGGGTCTAAACCACCAGTAATTTTATTTTTCTTGACCTTCTGCATGTGTACTACTCTGCAGGTGTTTTCTGTGGAATTTGATTCAATAATGCTCTATTAAGATTAGTTTCTTGTTTTTCTCAAAAAATATCTCTTCATATCCTGTAAAGTAATGGCTCTTTCACATTGTCTCCAAGCTTTTTTTAAATTAATACCCCCCTAAGTATAATTGATTTTATCAGGATCTGCTTTCCATATTAATATTTTCATACTGGCAACTCCCTCAAGGTCACTGCATTGACTGGATTTACAGTGGGAATCGTTAACCCACTTTTGATGTCATGTGCATCGGTTTGCTGTTTGTTTTCAAGATTCTCATGAATCTTATGAGTATTGCCTCCTACATTGTTGTGATAGTAATTATTTTGAGCTTGTGACTAATTCATCCCATATGGGTTTGAAGAATGATAAAAACATAAAGAAGTACATTAAACACACATGAGTTTGCCATAGGCATAGGCAAACTCATGTGTCACTTCTTTGATAAAGAGCGAGGATGCTAGAAATTTAAGGAGAAAAATGCCTTTTTAAAATGTTTAGAAACAAGTTTTCATTATTTCCATTAATCATCTGTAACCAGTTTACTTGTTTGGTTTTTATTTCTATCTTTACCTAAAGTAGCACCCTGAGGCATCCTTTCTGTTGCTTCTCATGAGTACTAATTTTACTGTGGTTTATAAATAGATGAGTTTCAAATCATTGTAGAATTGCTATTTTTAACCAGCATGTAGAAATAACACAGTGATTTTCTCACATAGATTATACATATGGCCTCATATGGTGACTTTTTAAACGTGAAAGAGAAAAATATGTTTGACCTGAAAGAACAAAAAAAATATTGTCTTTTCTCCCCTTTAGTGAGAGCAATACTTACATCAGATACCAACACACATTTCAAGTTGATACTAGTACGACAGCAAAACATATTGTCTGCATTGGTGGAGGTTGTTCCTAATAAAAGCCTGTATGATGTCTGCATCTCTGTATGTAAGTTTCAGACTGACATGAAATAGCAGCAAAAGCCAGACCCTGAGGGGATGGCACACCACAAACCTGAATTATATTTGTTGAGGCAAAAAGAATTCATGTAAGGGTTTCTATTAAACCTACTGAGTAGAGCCAGAGGTTGTTTCATGTGTAGACATATACCTTACATGTATCAAACCCACCCCCCCATCTATCCTGTTCATGATGTAACAAACCCCTAACTCACCAGATAAAAGAGGATGGATTGTAAACATTAATCCAACAAGCTTCTTTTTTGTTAAAAAGAAATTTAACCCCTTAATGTCTGGATTAAGAGTAACTGGGTAGAGACATCTCATTTCTGAAATCTAATAACTTTATTTGACCCTTTAACTAAATCTGAAAAGACTAGGCTATTTATTTTTTCCATATATTTACTAT
>JBAMIG010000006.1:19355515-19371018 GCA_037177335.1 Kiunga ballochi | reverse complement strand
TGCTGTCTGGTGGTCACCAGGGTCCAGGAGACCAGTATCATGTGGTAAACAACAACATTATGAGTGAAGTTTCTGCCCTAAAGTGATGCAACATGTCTCAGAAACAGTATGTATCAAATATGCGACATCAGGCCATAAGGGGTTAAAGTTGTGCTCATAAGTTTACATATCCTGGCAGAATGTAATACTTATTTGAGCATTTTTCAGAGAGTATAAAACTCTTCCTTTATTATTAGTGCTTTGGTGAAGCCTTTCATTACCCAACAACAGTGTTTACACTTTCTGCAACATAATGACAACAGAAACTGCACAAATGACTGATCAAAGGTTTACATAACATGCACACAAGTTGACACAAATTGGTTTGAATGGCTAAAAAGGTGACCATCCACACTGTGGTCTGTCTGCTTGTATCAGTGTTGCATTAAAAAGGTTTCAGTGAGATTCTGGCACTCACTTCTTTGGATTCTGAGTCATGAGGAAAGCTAAACAAATTGTTCAAAATTAAGCAGGAAAAGGGTAATAGATTATATAAAACAGTAAAGAGATAGAAAAAAGATATCCAAGGAAGTGAGAATACCAATCAGCAGTGTTAAAACCCTCATTAAGAAGTTTAAACGGAGACATTCTGCTGAAACCAAACCATGATTAGGTCGACCAACAAAGATGTCGGCCACAACGGCCTAGAAAAATGTTTGAGAAGCAAAGAAAGATCCACAGAGGACTTCAGCTGAAATACAGGAGTCTCTAAAAAAAGAAGGGGTGTGGATGTTTCAAGGTGCAAGATAAGGAGGCGCTTGAAGAAAAATTGGCTGTATGGTCGAGTCACCAGAAAAAAGCCATTACTACATGAATCCCAGCAAAAAATCAGGCTTACAAACATCCCAACCAGCACAGAGACGCACCTCAACACTTCTGGAACAAAATCATTTGAAGTAATGAGACCAAAATAAAACTTTTTGGCCACAACCCTAAATGTTACATTAGGAGAGGAGTCAACAAGGCCTATGATAAAAAGCTGCACCATTCCTGCTGTGAAACATGGAGGTGGATCGCTGATGTTTTAGCTACAAAAGCACAGGATACTTGGTCACAATCGATGGCAAGATGAATGCAGCATGTTGTCAGAAATACTGGAGAAAAAGTTGAACTCATCAGCCCAGAAGCTGCACATGGGATGTACTTGTATATTCCAACATAATGATCCAAAAGACAAAGCTGCAGACAGAGTGGACCCGTCATTGGCTACAGCAGCATGAAGTGAAGTTTCTGTCGTGGCCAGCTCAGTCTCCTGACCTGAATATCATTGAGCCACTCTGAGAAATCTCAAGCATGCAGTTCATACAAGATGGTTCAATAATTTACTGGAGGCCTTTCACCATGAAGAAAGAGTAGCATTATCATTGGACAAAATAAAGAGCCTCACCCACAATTACCACAAAGCCTGTAAGCTGTTATTGATGTTAAAGGGGGATGATAGAAGGTAATAAAACCTGGGGTATGTACATTTTAAACCAGGGTCATTTGTGCAGTTTCTGTTATTACGGTTTAACAATTATAAACACTGTTGTTTAGTAATAACTTATTTCACCTGAGCACTAACCATGAGTGAAAGAAGAGTTTTTGTGTTATTATTAATATTCTCTGAAAAATAACCAAATAAAACATTAAATTTGCCATATTAACACACCTGTATTTGCTGGATTATCCCCATGAAATAAAGGTTCAAAATCATGACAGATCACAAATAATCTGAACCATGAGCACAAAGCAGCCACTAAGAGAATATAGAGAAATACCCAGCACTGAATTTTTATCAGAAACCAGTTTAAATAGCAGGTTTCCAGCTGGACAGCTGATAACTGGGCCAATCACAGCTAGCCAATCCTAGATGCGTGATGGGACAGTCAGGGTGTGTGCAGAGGAGACAGCTAATGGTCTAAGTGGGAACAGTCAGATCAGCAAATGGGACTGAGGGACGTAACTAGGGTGCCCCGGTTCTGGTAACCAGGAACCTCTTGTTTTGAGGCAGTAAGGGCTAACCAACCTAACAGCATACAGTGTGCATGAAACACACCTACTTTCATGTTCTTTGAATAAAGTGATTATCTTAGCTGCTGAAATTTCACTTCTTGATTATTTTCATGCAACTTTTTAAAAATTGTGCTTTGCACATTTACATGTTTCTGGCCTCCTTTCCTCACTGGTTTGTGCATTTTAACATAAATAGCTGTTAAAAAATATATGGAGATAAAAGTAACCAGTTAAATCTTTTTTCAAAGAAAAGAAATGTGAAAAAAATGTAAAAGGGAGACTGTAGCTGGAAAGCCCATACACACCCTGTGACTTCCAGATCACTCTGGGGACTCAGTCAGCTGAGAGGAATGCTTTTTATGCAGCCTGCAGGCAGATTAGGAGGGCTGATGGGAGGATAAACAATGCATCCGTCTGAAATTGAGTTCCATGTGCATTGCTTGTGAATCTTAATGGAAGTTTGAGACTTTCTATTACAAATAAACACTGGATGCAATTTGATATAACATTTGATTCACTTTAATTTATCCCAAGCCTGCCTTACAGAACATTGTATTTGATCTGTCTGCCATGTCAATGCATGTGTTTAATGCCCAGATTTGTGTCCTAATGCAACGCTGCATCTACAGAAACCAAACAATGTTAGAGCTCACCATGCATAGTTCTAAATACAATGTTTCATGTCATATTACATTTATTGAGTGATAGCAAAGTGCACATTTGTGTTCTAACTGTTATGTATTATGCTCTAAGTGGGTTCAGCAGGGTGGTGTTATACAATGAACAGTTCTTCATACTGGGATGGAGTGAAGGGGAATATGAAGAGAAAAAAGTGTGTGGTGAGAATGTGATGAAATGAGTTTCTGTTTGTGGAACCAGTTTATGGACTCTTTATTTGTAATGTAAATAATCAAACCAGCTCAGCTGTAGTTAAACTAAATGTTATATGAAGCTGTTTCTCTGCTGGGCAAACTGATGGCAATGAAATGCTAATTGACCAAGAAGGGAGCGCGTGTCTCATCCTGCACAGGACCTATCGATCTACTGTGGGGGTCGAAGCAGTATTCACGCTTACAGACTTTTACTTATAGTATAGTTACTCTTTACACAGACAACAATCTGTTCTGGGGCTTTTTCACTGAGCAGAGAAGTTACCTGCTGAAAATGATTTATCAGCCATGCAACCAAAATGTGTCATTTCCATTTGCTACAATGCAAACTCATGTTTTTTTCTAAACTGACTGAAATAATCACAACTAGATCTTCATTTCTACCCGGCTGTAATTAAAAAGAATAACATTACTCTAATATAAGCGCTACCTGCCTTTGCAGTTTTAAGTAACTAACTCATTAATACATCAATCACTTTTTAATGAACTTGAGTTTGGTTGAACACTTAACATGGAGAATTGGTCAAAAGTTTGGACACGTTTACCGATCAGATTTAATTCGTAATTGTGTCCACACTTTTACTGTGTGTATTATTCTATTCTATTCTATTCTATTCTATTCTATTCTATTCTATTCTATTCTATTCTACAGTCATTTAGCAGACACTTTTATCCACAAGCATGAAATCAAGCAGCTAATTTGTATTTGGCTATTATATTAAAGCTAATTTGTCGGTTATGCTGTTGGACAAGATGCTGCATTCCATCAGGGACCCTCTCCTGCAGATTTAGGATGTTTCTCTGCTTGACTCAAATTCATGACTCAATGTCAGATCCTATCTGCTTTGTTAGTAGGAAAGTAGGATAACATGTAAAACCTACAGGAAAGTGCCTCTTTGATCGATACTTTAATTTTTTTTTGCCACACTTGATGTGGCAAAGTGGACCAACCGAAATGCTCTTTGTGAAGTATGCACAGGTAAATGCAACTTATGAATTTAATTTCCTGATTTTCTCTGGACCAGCAGCGAAAGCTTTTTGTGGCATCTGATTTTAACATTTCCATTACAAACATTACAACTTAAACTCACTTTTAAATTACTGCACTTTGAGACTATTTTTATATAACTATTGAAGTACTCATGTCAACAGAGTGACAGAAGATGTGTAAAACAGAGGCACTAAAACTTAGATACTGGTTTGGTTAATGATGTCTGGTCCACATAATTACCCTTTATTCTTATAATTTTTCATTTAAAAGAGGAGGCGTGTAATTCAGCTATGCAAGTCATGTGCACGTGCATATATACAAGTGCATGGTAGTGTTGCCAAAAGCAGGGTTATAGTAAAAATCTCATGCTGCTTCTGAATGAAACTAACATCGTCAGAAATGTCCCATTTTACCCATCATGAAACGATGGTGATTCTTTGGTCACTGTTTAGACTGCATACATTTACATTATGAACAGATAAAGCTCTTATTCACGTGCTGACAAACTAATTCTGTCCTGTTAATTTAGGAAACATCAGGAATCTTATGGGAAATGTTATGTACTGCAACCTCAAAGTGGACATTTTAAAGCTCTTCCTTAGTTTGTCAGGTTCATGTTTTCAGGGAAGCTCAACTGCTTTTCATTGGACACAAGCTTTTCCTAGCGAGCTCACATCCCAGCTACAACCCAAAGAGTTTACAGATGTAGCTATGTTCTGATTTTTTCTTTAAATAAAACAAATAACCATCTCTTTACATTTTAAGGTATTTTTTTGACACCTGTAGAAACGATTCCTCTCTTTCTCTGTGCGTGATACAGGGAGGTAGAAATGGCTATTTATTGTGTCACCACCTTAACCAATACAAAAGTAATTATGTAGAATAGATTTAGCATTAAAGGGACTGCATTGTCAGATTGCATTAAGATGAGGAGGTCTTGTTTTGATTGAACAGTCCAAAGTAGAGCAGCCTTTCTAATTAACTACGAGGCAGCTTGACAGAATAGCAATACATCTCACTGACAGCGGGCGCGCTCAGTAGCTTTCTAGTGTCTGCACTGTTACACTTGTACTTATAAAAATAAACACATCTGCATTCTAAATAAAGATCTGTTGGAAAGAGAAACTAAACTGGGTGTACTTTCCCCAGTGAGGCAGTGATTTAATGCTCTTGTTATTTAACTGTAATGTTGTCTGTGAGAATGAACTACATGTGTGATTATGAACTGTGACATGGCATTATATACATTTATTGTCATGTGCATCGTGTCATCCCAGTATGAACAGAATCTACTCTGTATCCACACCTCAGTGTGCAAAGCTTCAGCTACAGAACCTGAACATTGTGCAGATTATCTCATGTCATTTTGAATTTAATTAATGATGGAAGACAGGAGGCTGGACAGTGGGGTAGTGGTTAGCAGTGTGGCCTCACAGTAAGAAGGTCACTGCTACTAAGGCTTTCTCCCACCATCTAAAGTGTGAGTGGTTGTTTGTCTCACTGTAATGGACTGGCAACCTGTCCAGGGTGTATGCCGCCTCTCGCCCAAATGGATGCTGCAGGAGGCTCCAGTTATCTGCAACCTCAAATATGAGAAGCGGTTAGAAAAATGGATGTTAACTCATTTATTTTCTTCTTAGCAGGTTCAGCAGCCCAGTGTTAGAACAGTTTATGCTGTATTGGAGTGAAGTGAAAGAGAAACCAATATGAAGAGAAAAAAAGTGTGTTTTCAGAATTTAAACCAGTTCAGCTGTTGTTGAATCAAATGTTATACGAAGCTGTTTCTCTGCTGGGTAAACTGATGGCAATAAAATGCTAATTGACCAAGAAGGGAGTGTGTGTCTCATCCTGCACAGGAGCTATCGATCTACTGTGGGGGTCGAAGCAGTATTCACGCTTACAGACTTTTACTTAGATTTTAGTATACTTACTCTTTACACAGCCAACAATCTGTCCTGACAGCAACACAACAGTCACTTTTTGTAAAGTGGACTTAGGTGATCTGATTAAACGCTAAGCACCTGCAGGAGTTAAACAAATACTTTACTGGGATAATTCTGACTAGCCTGATTAACTACAGATCCAAGATTTTACTTTGAAATAAAATATAGTATATCATTGTTGTACATTTTTTGTACTCATATCTTCTTCCTATTCAACACATATGAAGAGACATTGTATGTTATAAGGCACAAAAATAGTCGTAAGCTGCTACAAATTTGATTCACTAACGTCACACTTGGGACTATCGACAGGGAGATAAGAAAAAGCATTGAAATTTTAAATTGCTTGCCTTCCATCTGACCCATGACCCTAATTTATTCATCCAACCAGCTTAAAATGTACCAACATTTGTTTGTTGCTGCTGCCTGGTTTCTGGTTTTCCTAAAAACTGTGTGATATTTTGTCTTTTGCAAATTTTAAGCTTTTATTAATTGTTATCAGTTTGAAGTCTTTAAAAATGTTGAAGAGCACGGAAATCAAGACCCCGTACGTACACTGAGACATTTATTATCTGCATAGGGCTTATCGAGGTGATGGTGAGTACTGTCTCAGAAGCTGTTCGTGTGTATTTGGTTGGAGACGGGTCTTCTGGGAGGAAAGTCAGCCATCTTGTTTTACAAGCCCTTTTGGAACTTCTCCACAAAGTCCTGAAACAAACCTTGGTTGTTGTCCGAGCTGCACTACAGGTACGACACCTCCAACATAACCTAAATGTTTTATACCTGTAAAAATATTTAATACCTCTTACATTATATTATTCATAAAGATCCTTTTTTATAAATTATGTTTATGTACTCTATTGTTGGGTTTTTCCATGTTGTCTTAGTACTCACTAAAGCTTTATTTTCCATATTAGTTTACCTCTATTTGCCACTTCACCTCTGGTGAGTCCAGATTCACCAACAGAACCACAAAGTCAACTTCCTGAAAATGCTGTCCTTGTATCATGTCCCCGAAGGCATGAGTGTATGTGTCCATTGATGTATGCAGTGCAAGCGGGCAGGTTTAAGACACCACAATATTGAAGTTGTGGACTCAGGAGAAAGCGGATGAGGTCCTGAATCCCTGACACACACATATACACACACACACACACACACCGAGGGGCCTGTCTGGCTATGTCCCTGCGGCCTCATTATCACCGCTGGCTTTGTCCTCAGCTTGCCTCACTATATAGACACACACACACACACACACACACACAAAGCAGCCCCCATCTCCCCACACTGTGCACCCCAGCCCAATGCATACATATTAATGCCTGGACATGGGGGTGGGGGGACTACAGTGAAAGCAGGGTGAAAGACAGAAGGACAGAAGGGGAGAAGGAAGGAGTGAAAGACAGAAGGAAAGACGGAGGCAGAAAGGAAGCGAGGAGAATGTGGAGCGGAAATCAATTCTGCCAGAAATGCAAAGCTCATTAAAAAGAAAACTTCTACCCAAACCAAATTCATTTGGGTAATAAGGTCTGATAAGAGAGATGATGTGACTCGACCGCTCTTCCAAACTATTCCTCGGTCGGTCAAGAGAGAGTGAGTGAGATTACAGTACAGAGGGGAGAAAAACAGAGCGAAGCAAAGGAGTGACTTTGGGAGAGAAAGGAAATGTGTGCCAGTATTAATCACATTATTCCACCACTAATTGGCCTGAAGTTCCACTGTAGGCATGAACTGAACGAAAATAAGCTAAGCGTGCCACAGAGGTGCTAATGATGGGGTGAAAAATGTAGAACTTGAGAACAGTAAAGTCATCAGAAATGAAAAAATAGCTTGTTGTAACAAAGGAAAAGGTTCAGCCTGTGTTGTCCTGAATGCTTTTAGAACCAAGGGTGACAAAAACAAAACATGCAAGAAACTATTTTCTGTCTAAATCTATCACAGTGTCTTTCTGTGTCTCTGTCAATCTGTCAAGATGCATCTTGACAGGTCTCTGGATCCATCATTATTGACTGTCAAATCTTTATAAATGATTAAACGTGTGTGTGCCTGTCCGCGTGCGCTTGTGTGTGTGAATAGAGCCAGAGGCTATCTTGTCCAGCAGCAGAGACGGAGGGAGCAGAGAAGCTGCTCGTGGCCAACAGACCCCTGAGCCAGCTCAGCACACACCTCATTCACATGGTAAGACCAAACCTTACATGTGTGTGTGTGTGTTTCTGCAAGCATGTTTGTGTGTAGCTGAATGCATAACTCACACAGTGATACTGTGTTTTTGCTTGATAGACAGTGACTTTATGAGTACTTGTAACTTTCTGTACATTTATGAGTGAGTTAACTTAACATCTTACAGCTTTATTTAGGCAGTTCATTCTTTGTTAAATAAAGTTTATCTTAAAATGTAGGATATCTGTCAACATGGCAGAGGAGTTAAAACTCATCACACAGGATAAAATACTCTTAGGAGTTGAGTCTGATGGGACCTGTACAGCCATACCCGTGTTTAAGCTGTTGTTCCCCACATTGCATGTGTCATGCTGTTAGGAGAAAAGCAAAAGTGACTCCCAAAAAATGTGTTTTCTTTTTTTTTTTTTTTAAGTAAAAGTAGAACATCTACAATCTGGCAACAGTGGACTGGTAAAACCATCTGTCATAAAAACTTAAGCTTACAGCTTCCTCCCTGACTAAATGTGTCAGACCTACTCCCATGTGTCTTTCCCTTGCAACAGCAGCACTACTTATCAAGTTTAGTCAAGAGATGTTCTTTAATTAGCTACCCACTAGAGATGTGTGTCTTGCTTGTATTACTATTCCAGCCACAAATGTGTGTGTGCGAACACACAACCTTATACAGTCTGACACACAGGAAGATAACACTTGGCCCTTTGATAAGAAATAAAAAAGGTTATCAAAGCAGCCTTCGAAACACCCTCATCTTCTGGTACCATCATACTGCTAACAATGGATACAAGATTGCATCCCTTTATTCCTCTGTCTGCATTGTAGAAAAGGTGATATATATGTTTAACTAAACTGAGCTTAGTTTCTTTGACAAATTGTGGCACATCTGAGATCAGGATATGTTTAATGGACATTATGTACAAAGGGAACGTAGTTGTAGAAAGTGCTTGAATTTTGAATTTATTCTGGGAATTGTGGGATGTAGAAATTCCTATGAACCATAGTCAACAGACAATAATTAATCTATTGCACCAATATTGTGCTATTTTTATTTCAATGTTTATTCTGACTGAGTGTAAAAATATCATGTTTATAATTATGTATGAAGAAAAAAGTTATTGCTGTGATGACTCTTTGTTCCATAGACTGAGATTTGTGCAGCTCTCCTGTTTTCAGTGGTGTTAAAACCAAAGGATGGAAATGATTATAATTGTTGTTGTTTAAAATGTTTTATAAACTGTGAGGGAGTTACACTGTAATGCTGCTTCCTGAAACTTTTCTGCACATAGAGGAGATTTAAAAGTTAACAGGAGTTGTGGTGCAGTAGGGAGGGAAGCGCAGAGCCAGTTAAAAATAAAAAGGAGAGGAGGGATGAGGGGATGAAATGAAATCCAAGAAAATGGATGAGAGACTTCAGGCAAAAGAAAGAAGAGGCTGTGAGGCATTCTGGAAAGTCAATGATATAGTGAAGAGTGGAGAAAGGAAAGTGGCCTGCAGAGAAGAGGTGGTCTCCTGGGATACAATGGACGAATTAGAGGGTTGATGGAGCAGTCGACACGCTCTTGACCTCTGCACACCCTCTTTGCCCCATGAGAGATTAGCAAGAAAAAGAAGTGGAGTCTATAACAATCTAAAATCACTAAAACTACCAAACATGGTTATGTTATATTGTACAGTTTTACAAAATCCCGAGCCTGTTATCGATGTAGGAAAAGTGTTCCTTTACAGGAGAGAAAACACATTGGTTTAATTATCGCTAATAGAAGCAAACAAATTGTGTTGAGCAGTAATCAGTGCATTGCAGTTATATAGAGTTAGTAGCAGTACTCTGCATGAGAGCAGGTCTTCACTAATCTGATGTTTAATTAAAACGTAGACCAAAATATCACCTTTCTGTTGAAAACTATATGTTATTTACACCACATAGAATAAGGAGAAAACCTTTGAAGTCAAAACATTTGGGGTTTCAGGACCACCACCCCACCACCCTTACTCTGTCTTACACCACTGCATCAAGTCCTCTTAATGTGCTTTTGTGTGTTTTGTTTGTTGCCACTGCTATTGTCATAGATGTATGTCAAGCTACAGTATAGTGTCAAATATATTCTAACTCAATAAGATAATAAAGCCCACCTCCTCATACATTTCTTTAACCTTTGAATGCTTCCACTGTTGCTGTCCCCATGTAGCTGAGTACTGAAAACCAGGAGATGTGGGAGGAGTCTCTTCAGTGCCTGTCCTTCCTGGTACAGCTATACAGTGGAGACGGTCACAACTGCCTGTCACCCACCTGCTTACAAAGCTTTTTACACGTGATGCGCACTCGAATGCACACAGAGCCACCCCGACTGCAACGCACAACATTAAGGATCATTAAACGGCTGGTAAGTGCAGGTCACACGTAGGCATCAGCACATAGGCAACAGACCTAAATTTGTACTCTGTCAGTGTAGAATCCTGGAGGCATTTCAGGATGAAAATACTGGAATAATAACAAGACACACATGCACACACACCCACATGCACACACACAGTCCTGCTGAGCTGCTCTTCTGAAATAATGTGTACATTCACCAGAACTTGACTGACAGAGGATCCGAGACGGAGCGAGGAAAAAATACTGGTTTGTATCTTCCTGTCAAGTGCCAGTTGAGTCTGTCCAGTTTTGTGTATGATGGCTTAAAGCAGGACTACTCAATTTGGTCTCACAGGGGCCCCAGTCCTCCAGGTTTTTAATGTATCCCTGCTCCAACACACCTGCCTCAAATGAAATGAATACAAAAGCCTATGAGGTTCTGCACAGTGGCTAATTAATTTGAGCCAGGTGTGTTTGAGCAATGTAATGTTGAAAACCTCCAGGGCTCTAAATATATGACCAAACTGAATGAGCAAAAGAGATGTACTAAAGAAAAGTAGGCTGAAATTAGGAATCTCAGGCTCATGCATAATGATGAGCTTTACCAAAGTCTGCTTAGATGGAGGAAAAAACACGTCAAATTGCCTTAACATGGCTAAAGATCTACTGCCCTGACAGATACAGGCATTAAATTGCTGTGCAGACCTTATTCACCTGTTAGAAAGGTAACTTAACTGCCAATATATTATTGATCAGCAGCATATTAGATTAAGCCAGCAATGAAACAGTCCAGAACATTCTTGGTGTACACTCTGCGGCTAAGCTTTTATAAAAACTAAATGAATATTGGATGAATTTACTCCCAGTTCCAAACAGGGCTGCACTAAAGGAGGTGATATGCTGTTTGTGTGAAACAGCATATCACCTCCTTCCATTACAAAAGCAATAAAAAAAATGCAAGTGGTCAACATGAAGTTAGAAAAAAAGCTAAATTTTCTGCAGTCTCCTATGAATTATGCAGAATGCATTCTTAATGTTTTGGCTTGGCCGCAGGGTCATGAGATGAGTTTCTGCATGGGGGACACAAGGTCAGCTGCCACCCTTAGATCATATGATCTGACCGAAGGCTGTGCCTGCAAGCCACTGTACTTTGTAGCAGTGTGGGAGAGGGAGGGAGGGAGGTATTTGCATGCACAGATGTATTTTTGATTCTTCTTACTAATTAGTTCTAGCCACCTGAAGCACCCTCTCGCAAACTCTGTCACAACAAACACTTGTTTCTCTTTCAGTCCAGGGCAAATTTGTTCTTTTGTGCAAACTCCCTCATTACTCCCATGCCACTGTATACAGTAGCCTCAGTGTGTGTCTTGTGTATCCTGCTCTCAACCCTGGTTGCACACAGTTGCATGTTTTAGGTTTTTTTCGGATGATTCACCGAGCATCATCATTGTGCTGAAAAATAACTTGTTTGCCAAAAAATGACAATTTTCTTTTTTTTTTCCTTTGTTCTTATTTTTTAACCCCTTGTGGTCTGACGTATCATATTTTCTGCATACTCTTTCTAAACATTTTGCATCACTTTACAGCAGAAACTTTACTCAAAACCTTGTTGTTCACCATATGATACTGGTCTCCTGCACCCTGGTGAAAACCAGAAGATAGAATATTACGCTATAATAATTTCAACCTGTTGCATTGTAATAAGTAATAATTATACAGAAAAAATCAATTGTAGTTTTAGTTCAGATTTTGTTGAAGGGTCAAATAAAGTTGTCAAATTTTAAAAATGGGATGTTTCCTCCAAGTTTTACTTAATTCAGGCGTTATGAAATGTTATCGCTCTGTAACATTAGATGAGAGAAGGAGCAAGTAATGGGAGGAAAGGTTTTCCTGGAAGAGATCATCAATTCAAAAACATTTTTTTTATTTAATGAAGGGGATAACTGCAACATTTTAATCTCTGTTTTGATTTGTATTGATTAGGTCAATATAATCAATGTTATGTATTATGTTAAATTTGCCATTTATGATTATTTTCTAGGAGAACAGATTGTTTTGTTCTTCGACATGCTTTGTAAACTTTCTGAGTTTCTATAATTAACAGCTAACTTAGTAAATTCAGAAAAATTTAGAACCCCAAGATTAGTCATACATTGGTTTTATTACACCATACCAAACCCATCCTAGGGGACACCCAGGAATTCACCAGAAACACAGACTTAGATGGACGGTTATAATACACAGCACCATGAAAACAAAACGGCAACAAACGACTCATCCAAAATTTCTAGAACGGTGCCGAAAGACTGGAGGACGACACATCTTACTGTCAATGAGTTTGTTGTGAACAATTCTGTGCACCTAAGTTTTCTAATAGATAAAACTTGTCCCAAATTGGGACATGCAACAGCTCAGTGGTCAGCACAGTGTCACATGTACAACATGTCTGACTAATTAAATAAATAAAGGAGTTACAAAGTCCTCATTTCAAACACAACTGAAATATGATGGTGGTATCAAGCTGTGCTTGAAGTACAACCTTTATCAACTGAAGCAGCATTGTAACCAAAAATGAGCCGACATAACAGAAAACATTCAGCGTGAGTGTACTTTTCATGATTTTCCTGTTTCTGCAGTTTGGCTTGATTTTTATTAAATATATGATCACAATGTATGTATTGTTTATCATAATACATACATGCATCTTCAAGGCCCGATAAGGAAAAGGTTTCTTCTTTTTTCCAATCCTGTTCTAGTTTACAAAACTGGAACTGAAGTAATGTGTACTTTTTAATTTAACAATATAAACCGTGTATTAGTGAGCTGTAAAATCACAAGTTAAACAGTCTCACTAAAACACACACACCTACACTCACAGACTAGTGTCTGTCCCTCAAAAGGAGCTTTTTAATTATCTTTCCTTGATTACAGAGCTTTGTTCATCTCAATCATATATCCCAACTAATAGCTGGAAAACTGAAAAGAAGAGAGCTGCTTGATGTCTGAAACAGTCAAATTAAACTTTGTTACAGAGTGAATAGCTCAAACACTAAATATGTGGAAAGAGATGAGTGATTAGCACTACTACTCTGGAAACACTACTCTGTGTGCACCTTCCTGTGCACAACACCATATACATTTTCCAAGCTCATTTTACACAAAACCTTCTAAAACTGTGATGTTGTCTTGCAGAAATTGTTTTGTTGGAAGTGTGTTGGATGTGGACTACAGCATGGCAGTGCTGCTGATCTACCTATTAACCTCACGCTTTCATCCTGAAACTCGCTTTTCCCTGTTGGCCAAAACGCTTTTACACAGAAATGTCACAATGTCAGACACATTATGTGCAATTATTGTAACCTTTTAATGGGAACATGAACTTTTTTTATATTTTATTTGTCTGTCAATCCTCTAAATACCTCTAACTTCTCAAATATTTTTTCAGTTTAGGACTTTGAAGGACATTTTGTCTATACATGACTAAGTGTTGCAGCTTATAAATGTAATCTTCTTTTAGATTATAAAATATGTGGCAAATGTTTAATAACATGGCAAACAGTTTACAATAGCTGGGAAGTGCTGAATTCATAGCGAGTAAAAACTGTAGTAGTCAGAAAGTGTTTTTGTAATAATGCAAGTTTCAGAAATCTCTTACTGATAACAGCATTATCCAAGAAAAAAAACCACCTCCTCCTTCCTGACAAACACATGTGCTATATGTTATGTTATTTGTTATCATCATATTATTTCAGCATATCTGTTTCTGTTCTGTCAGGTACGCTGTCACTTGTTTGAACACTGTGTCTATAATGACAACTCTGCCATCTCTTCGAGAAGCAGCATGCCTATCTGCTTTCTGTCTGACTGAGTGCTGCACATATGACTTTTAGTTCAGAGTTATTGATTCATCTGTTCCTCAGATCGAGATAGGGAGGATAAGGGAAGATGGGAAGATGAAGAAAAGGTGGAAAGCCAGGATGTAAAAGGGCTTATGTGTTGGTGTGCATCTGTTTGGTTTGTTGGCTTACACAAATGTCCCTCAACCTTGATTGTGAAGGCAAAAATGTGTGTGTGTGTGTGTGTGTTTGTGTGAAAAGTAAGGGAGTGAAAGGAGCATCTTTGTCTCATCCTAGCCCGGTCTCTTAGCAACAACCATACTGTGTCGCCACAGAGACAGGGTGATGATGTCACCAGAGATCACAGAAAACACCACAGACATAAAATCCATTTAAGCGCAAAGCCTTTCATGTACACATATGCACTCACACAAACACACACACAATGTTTTTAAGAAGACCATCGCAGACTGTTGTGATGTATTAAACCTCATTTAGATTTTAAATGAAGATTTACAGGTAACAATGGAACATCATTACCTCTAATTCTTAAAGTCTGGAAACCCTTCAAATATACAGTTAGGGTTAGTGCAACTTTATTTACAACACACTTTAAAAACAACAAAGTTTACCAAAGTGGCACAATAAGCAGAGGTAAAACTAAACAGAATAAATAGCATATAAGATGACATTAAAATGTAAAATACTAGACTACAGACTAAAATCAGCTCAAAATGTCAACTTGTCATTTGTTGCAAAAGTCCAAAGTGAACAGATGATTCTTCAGCAGAGTTTTATAAACAGATACAGAGGAGGCCTGTCTAATTTATGAAGCCAGCTCATTCCATAGTTTAGATGCTGCTGCCACAAAGGCTTTGTCCCTTCTGAGCTTTCATTTAGTTTCTGGCACAGTCAGCCAACCTGAGAGTCCGAGAAGATGTAGAGACTAAGAAGTTTAGAGAAGTATTTTGTACAAGCTGCCTTTGAGATAAAGATGACTGACTCCAAAATAAAGTACATTGCAATAATCTAGCTGAGTTGTTAGAGAAAGGGCTGCACGATGGCGCAGTTGGTTCGCACAGTGGCATCACAGCAAGAAGGTTGCCGGTTCGAGCCTTGGTGTGAGCAGGACTCCAGCTGGGAACCTTTCTGTGTGGAGTTTGCATGTTCTCCCCATGTTAGCGTGGGTTCAGGTACTCCAGCTTCCTCCCACAGTCCAAAGACATACACCTTGGGGATAGGCTGATTGGAGACTCTAAATTGCCCATAGGAGTGAGT
>JBAMIG010000006.1:19328343-19355415 GCA_037177335.1 Kiunga ballochi | reverse complement strand
GTGTGTATGGTTGTTCGTCTCTGTGTGTTAGCCCTGCGATGGACTGGCGTCCCGTCCAGGGTGTACCCTGCCTCTCGACCGTTGGCTGCTGGGATAGGCTCCAACCCCCCAATCGACCCCGTAAGGGACAAAGCGGTAGATAATGGATGGATGGAGTTGTTAGAGAGGCATGGATTACTGTTTCCAGCTGCCTTAGATAAAAGAAACTTGATTCCACTGACCAAATCTGGTTTTCAAGCTTTATTTCAAAATCTATTTTAATCCCAGGTTCACAATCACTGGTTGTAAATCATTTCAAATTATTCACATCTATTGGGATACTCCAGCAGACTCGGATCTGAACACCACCATTAGGAATAAAAAATTTCACTGTTATCCAAGATTTAATGTCCTTCTGACATACTTCTTTCTCTTTAAGCTGAATAAAGATCTGGCTGTCATCTGCATATAATGAAAGAAACTGCCCTGTCTTCCTAGAACTCAGCCTAGCTGTAGCAAATATAAAGAAAATGAATATTGCCCAGAATAGATCCCTGCAGGACTCCATATGATGGTAGAGCACAGAAAGATTAAGTCCCACTGAAAAATGTAATATTTTAAATGGGACCTGAGCCATTCCAGATCTACACTGTTAATGCCCACACAATGTTCCAAACGTAAGACTGAAATGCCATGATAAACCATATAAAACGTAGCAGTTTGGTAAGATAGGAGCCATACAATCCCTGCAGTCACATGGTAATTTAACATTATTAAAAACTCCTAAATGTGGTTTCTTACACGTGATGTTAAAACAAACCCCATCTTAAACACACAAACCAGGTGTTTCTAGGTGAGTAAGAAACACAAACATCCCATTGTAGAGAAATATATCAGGACAGTTTTTAGAAAAAAGGAGGGATACTGGCAAGAAACTCTGTAAAGGATTAAAGGGGATGTCCCCTGCTGTAATGTCATCCAGACCATATGTTCATCAGCAATCACAGACGAGAAACACGGAACAACACCGTTGTAGATATTTACTGAGAGGAAAATGCAGGAGAAAGTTAGAAGCACCAATGTTAGGGAAATAAAGTGGAGGAGGAGGGGTGGGGTGTTCATTCATTGCCTGGCAACAAAATGAAGCGATGCCTGAATGTTTTTCAGGATTTGCCTCCTGAGTCATAGTACCCATCACTGAGTTTAATCGGTAATTAGCTTTTCTGATGGGATGTTTACTCTCATATTTTGTCTTCCCTCTTTTTTTATTTCAGATACAGACTACCAACAGATCTGATTGGTTAGAATCTTCTGAAGGGGCGGAGCTAATCAGTCTACTGCAGGATTTGACAACTTCCAACAGGTCTGCTTTTCAATTGTTGTGTGTTGATATACATGTCTTATGTAGTTACTGTCACTGTTGTTGCCTAAAACAGCTAGTTTAGGTTTCTTTGCTATTTAAATTGAGAATCAAGCCTGAGCGCCTCTACTTCCTGAGCCTGTCTCACCCATTTAAGTCTCAATCCACTGATCCAATGTCGATAATAACCACAAATTGCTCTTATCTGAGAAATTCTGCATGGAGTCTACTGTCAGCAGTTGCTACGTGTTCACATTTCAATGATGTGATTTGTTAGGTATGTTTGGACATCTGAGAATCTGACATTTGTAGGAGCAGCCAAGTTGTCAATGGGATCTAGTTTAGTGGCCTCAGGACTGAGTCTCTACTTTTGCAGATGATGTGTTTCTATTGGCTTCATCAGGCTGTGATCTCAAGCTGTCACTGTAGCGAGTTACAGCAAAGTATGATACAGTTAGGATGGGAATCAGCACTTTCCCATCTGAGACTATGGTCCTCAACGTGAAAAGTGTGTGGTGTCCTCCCAGATTGGTATTAGCCATGAGTACATGAGTTTATAAAACGGGAGGCAGAAGACTGCATGAATTGTGTGCATCATTGCGATAAGACAGAGTAATGAGCATGTGCAGAATGACTGGTAGTCATTCAGAGCAGAATGAACATGATAGAGGAATTAATTAGTTTAAAATGAGAATAAAGAGCATTCACTTTAAAATTTATTCCTATTACAAATTGTCATTTCATTCATATTTCTGTTTATGTGGTCTTTTTCTTCTGCTTAAAGCAGATTTAACTTTTATTATAAATTAAAGAAGAATTAAAACTCATATAAACGTAGCCCATTGTGAGGAGTTTAGTCATCTGATTATGATGCCAGCCTGGTAACGTGTTCCAGGCGTGTGCCGGAAAGACCAACAACATGCTGAAAGCAGTCTTATGAACAAGTTATTACTCGAAAACTTAAAACCCACCCTTCCCAGAAATATTCTGAAATTAGACTGGGAAAGGGTGGAGGACTGTCTGATCCTCACTAAACACTCAGTTCCATCATTATTAACGGTATCTGAGTAAAACTATGTTACTTTTAGATTTATACACAAATAACTCCACCATCATAAGGAACGCGATTTGAGGAGGCATTTTTTAAAAGCTGCAAAAACTGTTTGGTATTTCTCCATATCAAAGGTTCCTCTGCTTTTAATTTGGCTTGATGCAGGTAATGGTCTGTCTGTCAGTGACACTTATCCATGTCAGTAGCAAGTCAATAACAAATGTGACAAACTGAAATTAGTTTAATTCTGTCCTTTCTATCAGCATTTAACGACAGTATCTGCTTAAATGTTCACAAACCCAGTCACAAATGTAAGTTTTCATTTGTAAACATTACTTTTTGGTCTCCTGACATCCAATTTCTGGACATGTTCAATGATTCTGGTTTCTTTCCCAGAACTTCACAGCTAATTTCAAATATTTAAAAAAAAACTAGATTTATTGTTGAAGACTTTGATAAATAGTGCCTGTATGTAGTTTTAAAAAAAGGTTTCCAGTAACCGTGAGGTGAACGCGTGTTTGCATGTGTGCACCTGTACCTCTGCATCTGGCTGCTTTTATGAGCATGTGGGTGGAATGCTTGTTCCTCTTTGAGCCGAGGGTTTTCTCACTATAGCCACCGTGCTTTCTTTCATGCTTTGATGTATGAGACTAGCGACCTCTCTCACACAAACACACAAGCAAAAGGAATACACACAATAGTCACTTTCACTCCTCTATATACAAATTCTGTCTCAATCACACAAACACTCTGTCAGATCAATAATAAAGGTGCATTATTGCCCTGCTATAGAGGCCACCCTTCTTTTTCCCTCCTCTCACCTCCTTTCTCTTTAGTCACCTCTTTTTTTTCCCTCCTTTGTCCCTCTCCACACCCATTTCCCCCTCCCATCCCCTCTTCATTTTCTTTTTTCCTTATTTTCTGGTTTCTTTTCTTGTGTCGTACTACTTCTCTCCTTGTCTCCCCTCATCTCCTCACACTCCTCTCCCTCTCCAGCAGATGAAAGCACAGATCAGCTCTTGCTTTTGAAGTGGCCGAGACTGGCACCCTCCCACTGGTTTTAGCAGTAGGAAGAGGGGAGCAAAGGTTTTAGGAGAAAGGCCAGGAGATGAGAAGAGTTATGTGGAGAGAAGAGGGGAGGAAGGAATGGAAGGAGGTGGGTGAGGTTTTAATTGACAGGATGAGAGGAGTTTGGGCCGAGGCAGGAGGGGAGAGAAGATTTGGGAGAGAGGTTGGAAGTCTGGGTTGAGATCCTACCCCAAATGATGTCATTGAGCTTTTACCATGGCAACCTGAGGAATGCCTTTTCAAAACCTCAAGCCTGACCAAGAGTGGTGGGCGGGGCCTAACTCAGGCCCCCGTCCTGAAAAAAAGCTTTAAGGTCCAAAGCATGATCGTAATTACTGTGTTCAGTCAGAGCCATTAGTAAATATCTGCATCAAAACCGGCTGAGAAGACAAAGTGTAGCACCTAAACACCCTACAGCAGATGTAAGTCACTTTCAGGAAAAGTGTCTGCTAAACCACAGATTACATTTAGATTGGCTCAGTTTGTGTTAAATTAAGCCAATATATCATGTGTTAAACTCATTTTTGTAGTCAAAAACATTTTAAAATATTTTAAAGGCCACAGAATAATAATGATCTGTTGTTTCTCCTATTTTACAGGAGAAAAACTGTATTTTAGGTCTTTTTAGAATCACTAACAAACATAATGACCTCTAGAGTATGTCGTCCTTCCCATTATGGATGATGACAGCGTTATAAAACATCCTGTCTGCACTACTTATTTACTCTTCCCCACTGTTGGTAGGTCTGGGAAATATTGAGTTTAATATGACACTTTGTGGCTGTTTTTTACGACCCTCTAGGAAGCTGCAAGTGTCAATTTGGTGCCGTGAAAGTGAACTGTAGTGAAAAACCAAATGCTGAAGTTTCTCCCTAAACTTTTATAAACCCAATTTATGTTTTTAAAACTCAAAAACTTTCAAGGGTTTCTGAAACCCCTGGGAACTTGCATTAATTACGTTAATTATGTGGGATTTTAATTAAGAGTAGATGGGTTTCTGCAGACCTGGCTATAAGGCTGCCCCCAAAGACACCTGGGAGAAAGAGAAGAAGGGAGGCGGATGAGGAGGGGAAGAATATAGATATCCTGAACTGATGATTTTACCCTGCTGACAGAGTAAGATCAGTTGTTTTGTTACAAAGATGACTGTGGACTGGAGCAGTAAACAATTTAAGATAAGTCCAGTTTTGATGTTTGTGTGATTGAAGCAGGAAGTTTCTAATGTAGGCTCAGCGTGGTTCTGACAGTGAAGGCTAGAATGGGTCAGACCATCACTATGTTGTGCAGCATGGTGTTTGTTGTGTGCATTAGTTGTGAATTTACTAGCAACGGGCTTTTTGATGCAGATTAAGATAGATTCATTTGGTCTGAGCTCAGTTCAAACTGCATCACTGCTCCCCCTGTTTGAACCTCTCCTGGGTGACAAAGACAGGTTCGGTTTGATAAATTCAACCTAAAGAAAACACATGAATGCTGAGCTGTTTTGGAAAAGAGATGCCCAGTTGTAGCCAAATTATTTTAGTACCGGTCATTTTTTATGTTTGCATCTGGTTTTATTATAACTAGACATACAACTGAATGCTGTTTAACACAAGGATTCCTATTAACCTGTAACATGGGAATATTTATGGTTTACTCATTTATCATGAAAACTCATGAGAATGTGTAATAAATCTGCATGTCACCAGGGTGAGTCATTTCTTCCTTTTCTTTATCCTAGGTGTCATGTAGATGTGATTCCACTGGCTGGAGAAATTCTTCAAGAGATCCACAGAGCCTAGATGTTTCCATCTTCAAGCCTTCAGCCAACCATATTTGTTGTAATATTTTTAAATTCAACTTTTTTTAGTTATTGAGCCTGTTCCTTTGTTTTATAGCAATCTGATGCTAAATGGTCTCATCGCTGTCGGAAAGATGAGGCATTGTTTAGCTCTTCAAACAGCACTTTTTTCTTAAATGTTATTTGAATAAGTTTAATTGTAATAAAAACACTCCTTGAAGCTTTAGGATAGTAGTAAAACATGCTACACACACTTTACAAATTCATCTAGAGCAGGGCTGCCCAAGTCTGGTCCTCAAGATCTACCATCCTGCAAAGTTTAGATGCTACCCTTTTCCAACACACTTGAATCAGATTGCTTAATTGTTTCTTGTGCATGTCATTCAGCTCTACAGAGGCCTGGTAACAAGCCATTCATTTGATTCAGCTGTGTTGGAAAGGGATTGTATGTAAAGGTTGTAGGATGGTAGATCTCGAGGACCGGACTTGGGCAGCCCTGATCTACAGGATAGTCATTATCTGCACATTAGACCAGTAGGAGGAAAGACTGATGATACAGCCTGAACATCCATCACTGTTCAATCTGCACAGCACTTCAGCATCAACATTAATTTAGATTGTCACAAGCAGCACAGCGCTGACCTCCGGGTGTTTAATGTCCAGGCAGGTTTAATAACAGAATACTGAGTCATCAGATCACATTTGCTTGATTTAGTGATTTCCACTTTCTCTGCTCGATGTACATTACACACCAACAGGTTCTGACACATCTCATAAAACTGTACGGTAGATGGATCAGGTGTTCGGTGCCTTTGGTCATCTTCATTAGAAACTGGTGTGAAAAATTGGCCTACAAAGTAAAGTTGTAACAAATGATGTCCTAACGCACCAATAAATGATTAAGCAGCATCTACTTCCATGAGCACACCCCTGAGATTTTTCTCTCCCTCCAGCCTCTCATCCACCCTGGAATAAATTGCTACTTTGATGTCCTAATTTGCATCCGGTTACTTTGTGTTGCTCGGTAACTTTAATCTGAAATAAGACAAACATCCAGGTGAAATGACAGTCCATTTTATTGTTTCAGAACACAGCAGGCTACAGCAACCAGCGCCTCTATTCACCTCACTCCTTAGTAACAGCAGACCAATAGGAGCACCTCTCCACCCATGTCCTTTTACAGACACTCCCACACGACTCGGTCAACTAAACCCCCTTTGGAACAGCAGAGACACATCAGTGTCCTTTAAAGCAAGAAAATAGCTTGATATTTGGACCATGATTTCCAATTCATGTTTTTTTTTTATACAAAAGCTACACAATGTTACACTTGATCTTCAGAATACAATTCAACTGATTAACTTTAGTGTTTGGACACCATTTAGAACGTGATCCGACTCTTTACTTGGATGGAACATCACCATTAAAAGTGAGGGGAAAAAAAGGACAAAGAAAAAACTTAACACTATCAGACTTTATACCATGGACCGCAAAAAACAAGAAATGAGTATCGATGCAGAAAAATGAAAAAGCTATTCAGTTTGTACCATTACAGACGAACAGAATAAAAAAGTAAAATGAAATAAGTAAAAATTAACACATAAAAAGGGGTTTTTGAAAACTGATCAGAGATCAAAATGTGTTTTCATGTCAGGATTTGAAGTCAGTCCCTCATCAGGCTGAGAGACCAGAACTGAACCGCACTAAAATCTACTTTGTCCCAATGGAGTTCCCATAGACAGGAAACTCTGCTCGCTGTTGTTGAGTCATCTTCAGGCACTTTCTGAAACCCCGCCTCCTCCATATGGGCGAATCACGATGCAGGTTCATCCAGATCACATGATACAGCTGCAACAGGCAGAGAAATGAGTGGAGGAGGGTAATGAGGAGGTAAAAAGGAAGGAGTTGAAGAAGCACAGGGGTTGGTAAAGGGGCCACACACAGAGATCAAACAGCAAGTAACTCAACACGCACTACATCACAAAGCTTTGAGTTTCAGTCTGAACATGCAACAGCCACACTGAGCAAATCCACTCTTCTCCTTCCACTGCCCTTTTATCCACAATCCTCCCCACTGCGTTCCCATGTTAAATCTTTGCTACAACGTTGTTACCATTGATTCCAGCTGATACATCATGAGGTCCACACAAGTGAGAAGTCAGTCTTACCTAGTAGAAAGTGTAGTGTAATGTCGGTCTTGCTATTTACAGATCGGTATCAAACCAGGCCAGTTGGTTTGAGTCTCCAGGTGGCAGGCCTTCTATCAGTTCCTGGGCATGACCCAGGTCAGGCAGCCCTTCTACAGGAGGGTAGTCCTGGCCAGGGTGGTGGCCTCCACCCAGATCATGGTCCATCATGGGTTCCATACCCATTGAGTCTCCTCCGTAACCCCCCGAATGGAAGGAACGGTAACTTGGGTCTGAGGAAGCAGGGAATGGACGGAGAAGAGGCAGGGGAAGCAGAGCAGTTGTTAGAAGCATGTTAACAAACCACACTGTCACACAGTAGTATGTAACACTGCACACAAACACCCCACACAGTCCATCTTCCAGGAGGACTTACGAGTGAATTTAACTACATTTTTAGTGATCAGAACGTTAAGTATATCACCAACATAAAGTCTGTCATTTTATAGCCAAAGGAAAGAGCAGTGCAAATTAAAGAGCTCAGTTTGTGTTGCAGCAGCTTCTTGGAGCCTTTTGTTACTTAAAATCCATCTCTGTCCTTCAATCGCAGATACGATTTAAGGTTTTCAGATGCTGGACTTTTAATAGAGGTAAGCAGTGACTTAAGTAAGATGTTTAGACTGAAGCTTCACACACAAAGAAACCCACCTTCCTGTCTGTAGCCCAGAGGCTCTCCCTGTGCTCCAATGTCCAAACCCAAATCTCCAGTCTGCAGAGTGAGAAAGAGGCAAAACAAATAATTACAGACAAAACAGGAACCTTACAGGTGTAGGTGAAGCTCACTTTCCAGAATTATGCTCAGTTTAGGATGTAATACCTGAATGCTTCTTACCTCATTCCAGGCCATTGGTTCGGTTCTGAAGAGCGAGCTGGTGAGTTCTACAGACAGACGTTTCTTGTAGTCTTGGGGTTTGTCCTCTGACATGCGGAATAAAACTGCTGCTGCATACGTAGCTGAAAAAAGACAAATTATGTGCTTTAATAAAGAGTAGTCAAGGCAGAATAACAGAACCATGGCAGTAATAATATTTTATCCTGATCAGCCTATGCTCTGCAAATGCTGTGGTTGCATTCAGTAACAAACACCCTGCAGCAATAAACTTGCCTCTGTTAACATCCACAAAGCTGAGAGTCAGCGGATAAGTGAATGATGGCAGTATGTAAATGAACTGCTTCTGTGTACATACCAACTCCCTCATTGCGGCTGTGCAGCAGCTCTGTGAGTGGAGCAGTGGCTCCCTCAGCCTCGATGGCCTCAGCAGCCTCTTTATCCTGAGCCAGCTCACACAGCACACCTGCTGCTACACGCTGGATGTTCTCAATGGGAGAATACAACAGCTGCACAAACACACACCACAGTAAGGTTAATAGAAATCATCAACATTTCAGGGAGACAACAGATTTTAAATAATTTTAAAAATATATAAACTTGAAATTATTTTTGTTGGTGTGCATTTACAGGACACATCTGAAAACTTACTTGTACAAAGAGTGGAATGGTATTGAGTCCTCTGATGACTATTCTGTTGTGGATATCTCTTGCCAGGATATGAAGTGCTCCTGTGCAACCCTCCACTATTTCCTCCATTCGGACCCCCTCCTAACACAAACCATTTTAAAAGGTTAGCAGTGCCCCCCTTTCTGTTCACTTCTTAGCTTAATCACCTTCTGATGTTTATATTTAAGCCAACACTGATCAGGTATTAGCAGGAAATATTTAATCATGTCATTGTTTACTATGTGAGGTGTTGTGAATTCTGCTGTGCTGCACATCATGTAGCACAGACCAAAAGGAGTTTATAGAAGTCCTTGAGTGAATTTACCACAAACTGCTGCTGTGTGCCTCCCATGCTGGTGCGTCTCTGTGTGTCCTGGTGTGCTCTGACCAGCAGCTGAACCAGTCTGGGAATGGCTCCTTGCTCCCTCAAAGGGGCATGGTTGGCAGGAGACAGAGCCAGGTTACGGATCAGACCAACTGTAGCCTGAAAGAAGAGCACAGTCGCTTGTCAATATACGCTTTTAATTAAACATTACAACTAATTAGGAATCAAAGTAAAATCTTACACTTAAACATATATCATTAGTAAAAAGGCTGTGTTTTTTCCTCTTTCCTCAAATGAACAGTAATTCAGCACCATTTTGGTTTAGTAACAGGAGCAAAGCTCTTATCGCTTAGTTTAGTGCCTCAGAATGAACAGAACTGCAATTGTGTACCTTGATGAGTGGCCAGTGCGAGGGTGGATGCAGTAATTTGACAACTACAGGCAGGCCATAGTGCAGCCTGACCGCATTCTGTGCCATCTCAGCATCCTGGTGTCGAGATGTGAGGTGACGAAGGGCACAAATAGCTGGCTCTGTGATGTCTTCTCTATCACCAGCTCGAAGTACTGTGCGAACCAACGCCTCAATGCCACCGACCTGGAGGCGAACAGGTAGCACAAAAAACTAATGTAACAAAGCAAACTGTTTTTTAAAGTGCATTCCTGCAAACAGACAGGAAACTGTGGCATTGATAATAATTATACATCAGCTGTGTTCTCACCTGACAGACCATCATTTTATTCTTGTAGTTGTTACAAGTCAGATTAGACAGGATGCCAGCAGCACAGGTCACCACATTAATGTCATCGCTCCCAAGCAGCTGCACGAGCGTTCCAAGAAGACCTTCCATTCCCTCCTGGAGCGCACGCAGGTTTGCAAGCAGCACAATAAACAAGAGTGTTAAAAACATTCAGATGGAATTTTTTCTTTCATCCTTGCAGAGTAATAATGCTGACAGATGTATTTTTTATAGTAGCTTAGACATTAATACACAGTTTAATAACCTGTTTGGTGGCAGCATCAGATAAGTTCCTGAGAGTCCAGAGACAGTTCTGGACCAGTCTCTGGCTGGGGTCTGTCAGATGAAGTCCAAGGGCCTGCATACCTCCTGCACACAGAAATAGTGTTGCAATTATAGTGATTTATCTGTTTTAAAAGGATGTTTTTTTTTTATATATATATATAAATGCATGCATGCACAGATACTTGACATTCAGTAAACATACCAGCTTCAACAATGGCGGGTTTGTTACTGGAACACACTGACAGAACTTTGAGAACCCGGCTTGTGGTCCACAAAAGCTTCTCATACGTGTACGTCCTCATAATGTTGACCAAGGCTTGAGGGCCACCACTTGCCAGGATAATCAACTAGACAAATGGAAATAACTCCACATTATGTTCCAAAATGTCAAGAAAACAGAAAATACATGTAATTGTTGCCATTTTTTTATTTGTCTGTAAATCATTAATATGTGTCAACAGTTGTAACCAGGAAGGTCTCACCTTGCTTTCCTGGTTTCCATAGGCCAGTATCTGAAGACAATCAGTGGTGATGGCCAGGAACTTGACATTGGTTTTGTTGAGCAGAGCTACCATTTTCTGTAGACCACCTGCTAAACGAACAGCCATCTTGGCTCCTTCCTGGTGCAGTAGGAGATTGTGGAGCGTGGTGATGGCATAGAACAGGACAGAGTCCACAGGAGAACTGCAGCAGGAAGAATAATAAGGTCAGAACACCACAACCAAATCTATTAGTTTTCTCTTAAAACCTAGCTAAATAAAAGTCCAGGAGGTCTGTCGGCCACTTATAATCTTAGCTGATACATCAAGTAATTACCAACACTCCCAAAAAAGCCCTCCATCCACCATTATTCCATATACTAAGCTTGTCGTGATACTAAATTTCCGTTTCAGTGCCATTTTGTATTTCAACACCTTGATACTTTTGGTAACAAGATAAATCACACTGTCAGTATTTCCTTTATGTCAAGACACAACATAAATTAAAATAATCGTCATGGGAACTGAAATTTTCCATCCTTTTAGAACAGAAATAACCAGTGAAACAAAAGCAGTGGCTTTCAAATCAAACTGGTCGTGTTAAATAACATTACTGATGTAGCTTTACTGCTGTCTTATTTTAACACAACACACTGAACTGGTTAACATTATTACCAGTCATTCCTGACTAACGTCCCACAACGACACTGTGGTCGTCCTTTAAAAGTTTGGATAAGTTTTGGAAGACACACACACTGTAGCGTTGTTGCACTGTGGTACAATCTGTAATCTGTGAGAGGGAGTTGCATCACCTTAAAGTTCCACCTCAGTGTCTGCGTCACCATTACTGGCCTCCAAATTTATTAGCATTTTTTTAATGCATAAAATGTTTTTTTTACATTCTGGTATAACATAGCATATAGTAAAGTTGCTTTCAAAGCTCCAGTATTGCCATACTGTACTGGTACACCATGCAACCCTCAAACATACCCAAGCATTTTAACCAGCGCTGGTATTCCACCAGACTTGAAGATAGCCAGCAGTCCTTCTCTGTGGTGGGAAAGGTTGTGCAGTGTTCCTGCGGTGCAGCGAGCCGTTTCCACATCATTTGTGTTCTGCATGGTTCTGACGATTGCAGATACCATCTGGGGGGAGCGCATGATGGCATGGCGAGAAGCTTCTTTCTTTGATAGCTGGTGAACCATCACTGATGCTTTGTTAACTACAACCTAAAGGGAAATAAACACAGATGTTACAGACAAAAGTTTGGAGAAAAAGCATTTGACCCACAGCTTGTATAAAAGCATTACCTGGTCTTCATCATTGAGTAGTTTGGTAAGTTCTGGTATGGCTCTGGTTGCGAGCTCAGCATCATCTTGATAGTTGATCAGATTGACCACAGCATGTTTGAGCATCTGTGATGGCTCTGCCAACCTCTGGACATTAGTAGGGTTTGCAGCATCATATTGTGTGGAAGGGATCTGCATTCCCTCCTCAAGAGTCTCTGGAAACATGGCTGCACGCACCCGCTGAGCACGTGTCATGGCAAACTGACCGTCTATGTCTAGTAAAAAAAAAAAAAAAGCTTCCTCAGCTTAGCTGTAACAGCTTTAAATGTTTATAATAAAAGCAGTGCTATGACTTACCTTGTACTTGCTCTTGGGAGAAGTTCTGGTTGAAGCCCTGCTCCCACTCATACATGACTTGGTTGTCAACATCATCTTCCTCTGGGTTACCCTTACCACTGAGAGAGGGAGCGGTTGTTGTGGCCCCTGAGTGGATGCCTGAATCTAGGTAGGATTGTTGTTGCCAGTGGCTGACTGCTGCCTTACGGTCTGGCTCCATGGCCATGTCTAGTTCCATCAGATCAGCTAGAAGGAGAAGAAATGCACTTCATCATCTTATGGTGCAAAAAGTCAACTAAACTGACTTCACAGGTTCACAAGTTAGCTGTGAAATTTCTAAAGCACTGTGTATTTTAGTAGCTGACGTGCTGAATAAAACAGTACAACACTGCTTATACTACATGCTGGTGTCAGATAATACGAGTCACTTCAACAGTGCTTTATAGCCACAGCACTAAATGGATTTTTTCCTTCCTTATGGTTTATTTCCCGTGCTCCCCATTCCCTCAGTGAGGGGGATTTACAAGTGAAGGAATCTTAAAGAATCAAGTTGGATTTTTGCACGTAGCCCAAGTTTAAATTGAATCAATAAGTAATTCTCTGAGCTCTAATAGGAACATAAATTTACCCCAAGAAAGAAATACGCTTGGGCCACCCCGTGCATTTAACGCACTGAAAACTACTCCATTTCTATGTGCAAAAGTGAGAAAGATGGGAAAAAGTGTATGTCTGAATCTCAACAACTCACCTTGGGAAGCCATGTTCCTTTCTCAAACCACAACCAACACAGCTTCCTGATCTGGGGAGGGAAAAAAAATTAAGTCAAACTGCCTCAGCAGCATTTCCTTCATTACTTATTTCATTTATTCTGCACACAACCAGGATAACAAACAGGCAATTTAAACTCAACACTCCAAAAATTCCTTCAAAGTAGCAGGAGAGGGTGATGGCTGAAATTAATGCTGCTACAAGTTTTAGGAAATGCTCCAGACTTTCTGGTGTTTTCTTTCCCCTTCTGCCTCCTCCCTTTATCAGGTTTTCTGTTTCAGACAGATATGCAAACCGCCACAGCTCACACACAAAAGCCACCATTAAGTCTAGCAGCTAGAAACTATTTAAGTGAGGAAGGACGGGAAGTGGAGCACAGGGTGGAGAGAAGAGGCAATAGGAGGGAGGAGGGCGACACATTCTTGCACTGGCTTTGAAGCCAAAACCACACTGCAGGAAAGTAAACAATGGCAAATGGCAGGAGATGTAGAGTAAGTGAAAGGGGATTAATTCAGAAAAAAAATCTCAAAAGGCTTGTTTTTTTTTATATATTTGACTGAAAAACATTATGACAGATATAATAATGAAGTATGGTTAAAAACCTTGACAAAAAACTCTGCTTGAACAGGAAACTTGCTGTGAAGCCACTAAGTCAGAAATGCTTGTCAGACCTTTTTAAAACTGGATTTTATTTTATTTAAAAGAAATCAGAAAAATCGAAGCAAAAGCCTAAAGTGATAATGGTCTGTGTGCATGTCTGCACATGCTCAGTTCCTGCAAAGGTATCTGAAGGGAAACTGAGGGATGGACTAAATAAAAGGCTTCAAACCAGTCGCATCAGAAATGCTGCATTTCCTGCACTGAACCAATCGTCTCAGAAATGATCCAGTTCTTTAAAAAAATGCTATTCAGAAACACAAACAGGATAAAATGCAATAAGGTTTATGGCTCATTTGTATTCAGACCCAGCAGCAGCATGAATGCATGTAATGTCTTGTTGCTCAGATTCTATGGTTGTAGCATTTCTATTGATAACCAAATGGAAACAAACCAAATATAAATATCGCATTTTCATTAGTTACCTTTTCCATTTGTGTAATGTAAAAAAACTAAACACTACTACTAAAAACAGTGTCACTAATGTTTTTTGTTAAAAAGGGGTACTTAATCTGCTTACTCAGATAATCTGCATCACTGCAGGGAACACATGATCTGAAAACTTAGTGCATTTACAGAACAACAGAAATGGACAACATGCTGGGTTCTACGGGTGTGCCAGGTAGCACGGAAACCAGGACAGGCTCCAGTGTCATCGACTAAATGAAATGGGAAACAAAGTGTTTTGAGAAAAGTTATAATTGCTACAGAAGTCTCTGATAAAAACTATGAAAGTGAACGCAACATGTTAACTAGGACTAATCAGCCGCTACTGAAAAAGAGGAAAAACATCATCCCTCATTGAAATGGTCCGATTCACGTACCTGTTTTTGTTTAACTGGTTTATACTATTTAGTTTGATTCATTGTAAAATTATTAGATCTACCAAAAAACATGGCCACACTGTAACAGACAGGTTTTTCCCTTTCTCAATAGCCATTTCCTAAAACAATGTTTGATTCAACAGGTGAGAAGTTTCCGTGTCCAAGCTTCATCTTTTTTTGTACTTTGTTTTTGGATTTACACATTTGTGCTAAAACTCAAATTGATCCAATAGACAATGATAATCCACTGATTAGAGATCAGCTGACTGTGTGAAAATGATATCTCTTTTTGTAAATGTTGAAAATCCAGTTTACATGAATAAATGACATTTGCTATCTAAATATTTAGTTAAATAAGCAAAAAAAATATTCCATTTCAACAGAAATATCAAATGTTGCTGCTTTTCTCATGTAGGTCTCCCTCAAACTATTCCTCACTGCGAGAGCAGATTGAGTTCTGCTTTGTTTCATTTACACTGTGCTCATAAGGTCCACATTTATCATCCCATCGTCTGTTTTGAGGATCACCAACATCTGAATGGGGAATTTTGTCAACTTGTTCAAAACATTTAATGCCTTGCTTTTTTTTTAAATGTATGGACTGAGCCACATTTTATTATAAAATAAAATGTCCTCAGTATAATTGAGCTGAATGTTTTAAAAGAAATGGCTAAGCAATAAATGAAGCCAAAGGCCTCCTCATCCTCAGAGGGTTTAATAAAAAAAAAAACAGCCAGGGCTTTATTGGTTAAAAAAAAAACTAGTTTGAGTGTAAATGGAAAGAGTTTGCAGAGCTCTGATTTACTTTCCTATTCCACACACACACACCACCTCAACTTGGTTGTGTGACTTCAACACAATCTTGAACCATTTTTAAGACTCTTGCTTCTTACCACGAATGTACCAACTCAAATGTGCTGTTCACACGCCATCCTCTAAAGACTGCATGCTTGCCCTCACATAACCTAGAAGCGCCTTAATGGGAATCACATGTCCCATACATGCCTGGATACAAATCAAACATGCAATCAAAGCGCACAGTGGAACCATTTATGATTCACGCTGATGGTAAAGTGGTTCTTTACATCTGGCCTTGGAAACTGTTGATCTCTACATTTTTATGAGCAAACATACAAAGTCTGGCCTCCAATTGAGACACAAGCAGCAGCTTAAACTGCAAAGTCAAACTCTGCACAACAAACTTGTTACTGTTAGACATCTAAGACATCAAGCCTGCAGCTCTGCCGCAAAAATCTGAGCGATAGGTTTCTTTGAAGCCAGATGTGAAATCCAATATGGAGAGTTGTGCCTAGTGCGGTTAAAAGCCATATAATTGAAACCAGATGCTTACTGACTAACACACCAGCCCCCAGAGTATGAGGACTGCTGTCCTGAGCAGGGAAACAAAGGAAAACATCACCTTTAGCCATGCTTGGTTTAGTCAATATATCACACATGTGAATGTAGATTGTGAGGCTAAATTCAGGCACACTTTAAATTCCCATGAAGTTGAGTTTAGCTACAGTTCAGCACTCACAACATGGCATACCCCTACAGCCCAGAAGGGGATTACTGAGAACACAGTCCTTATGTACGGCCCAGTCCAGAATGTAGCATGGGAAATATGGCGCTTATACAAAAAACATTTGCTACTGTCTTACTGGCCATAATGACAAACCTTTATGCATTTCAGCTTATTTTCATTATGCATGAAAATTATTAAATAATAATGAACAGATGTTTCCAACATCACACCTTTAATCCTCCAAACATGCAGATGTAGAGCAGCCTATCCAGCTGGCTGCAACAGCTCGATTCAGACCAGTTTAATGTTTCCACCACTTCTCTAAAGATTAAGAAATAAAAATATACAGTACTAACTTTTGCATCTTACAATAATTAGTGAATATTTCAAATAAATCCTATCCATCTAATCATCACTGGCATTTAAACCAATGCTTTTCCTCCTTCCTAAAGGAAAACCCACATCCAATCTGTCAGCAAATTTGAGGCAGACTGAGTTCAGGCCAGTCTTTGCTAAACACTATTTTAAAAAGTCAGTGTAAAGCACATTTCTTTCAAAATTACATTTCCCTTTTTTGGCCTGCAGACATTTATGGTTTAATTTTACACACTCTGTGCAGTGCCCTTTGAAATATATACACACACACACACACACACACACACACAATTACGTTCTAGGTGAAATTATGCACAGCTTAGGTTAAGTAAACGCATTTGTGGGCAAGACTACAAATGAAGAAAAACCCATTTAAGCTAAAGCACAACTCATCTGCTTCAGTGAAAAACAAGAGTCAATAGATCCAGATGAGTAAATGACCCAAACAAGTTGTATTATCTGCACAAGCAGAGACAGAAGCTGCCACAGGCTGAGCTGCATAATGTGCAGGGTCAGCAGCACTCACTGCTGGCTGCCAACAACACAATGAACCCAGTGCCTGCAGCCGCTGCAGAGCTTTATTCTTTCTCCACTGCAAAATCCTACATGTCTGTGGAGAAGCTGCTAAATCATCTGCTGGACTCATAGGAAGCAGACTTTGCCATTGATATATACACTAAAAATTCATTTCAAGCACCATTAAATACAGCTCAGAGCAGTGCAAACTATCAACTGCTGAAAAACAAAAATGCCATCTCTGTAAGGACAAAAACAATCCCCACTCACCACATTTAGACATGTAAATGTGGAGATAAATGCATACAAATTGGACCCTATGAAAAGAACAAGTCCTGGGCCACAGCAAAAGCACAGGAAAGATTCTTGGTAGTTGTTTTGTGTCACCATACCAGGTATTATCTCGGATGTAACAAACACCCACGTTTCCGTCTCAAAATTATCAATGCATCGTCAGGAGAAAAAAAACATGCTGACAAGACAGCAGGTAGATCGGTTCATGTTCCGTTGTGTAATATTGTGGGGGATTTCACTGGAGGGAAACATCGCTGAGTCTGAAATAAACAAAACGCGATGATCATCTCTCCTGGCCGTGATCATTAGACTAAAAACAACCCGGGTTATTCTAAATAACACCTTAAAAAAGTGCTTTAAAACCCCCAAAGCACGCCTCTGTGTGCCCACAACCCCAATGTAGAAGCAGCAGCCATACCACTTGTTTGTATCGGCAGCCTAAAAGCAAAAAAGCAGCGAGGTATCTAACTTTTTCCTTTATGTTTCTCACATGTACCTCTCTGGCAGTCAAATTGATGAATCTGTGACTAAACAAGGAGACTATATGAAGACTTAAAGCTGAATAAAAGCAGCCCGGAGCCGCCCCGCCTCTCCTCCACAGCTGCTCGCTGTCCCTGACTTTCTTGCCCCAACACCACCGACTCAGATTTCACACTCTGGCTCCTCCTCGTCTTCCTCCCAAAGCTCTTCGGCAAGGAGGAATTTGTCGGTCTTTGTTTAAAAGGACGTGTGGAAAACATCAACTCTCTACAATTAATTTAACTATTAAAGTTACACAATATGAACAATTTAACGTAACAGTTTGTCAACTGTTCAGGGTCTGTAAAGTTCAGGCGGAAAGTGTTGCCATAACAACACATTTAGTAACGTAACTCGTGTTTAAGAAGCGATTTAACACTAAACTTTGTGGTAAAAAAAAAAAAAGCGAGCTTAATCTCTTATCTCATGTGGTGTCTTTAAAAGCTGCAAAATATTTTACAAAAAGACTAAACTAAAGTACTACAAACATGAGTCAGAATACAGGAATGTGTCCAACACTAAGTAGGTAAATAGTTGAACTGAGGTTCGCTCACAACGTCGGTTTTTTCTTCAAATCCGTTTTTCTTTCCCGAATAAAGTGTGAGGTAAAGAGATCCACATAATCAAACTACAATGGAAAATTGTCTATAATTACCAACATAACCCCGATATTGACATTAGGTTAGCGGGTATTTTCGGTAAAATAAGTATTTTCCCATTAGGCGGTGGCTGGCGTATCCCAAATATCTGCTTTGAAAGCTGTCGATTCGTGGCTGCGGCAGCAGCATCTCCGGCCAACCGTCTCCATTCCCGCTGGCATTCAGAGCCGGGCAAGAAAACAGGTAGACATTAAAGAACACCGATAGATTGAAAGTTGCAGCCTACCCTTGTCAACACAGCAAGTCCGTTCACTTGGGTCCCGCAGAGTAAAACCAGTTGAAAATGGAAAAGGGGGGGGGGGGAAACTCAAGGAAAATGTATAGACAGGCGTCAGCGGGGAGTCTTCATGCACTCCCTCCTACAGCGGCCACCACAGACGAAGCCAGACTAGCAGAGACTAAGAAATGTAAGATGGCGGCGGGTTTATATAGGGCGGATAACACTATCTGTAGTCCCATATCCTTCCGTACATCCTAAAAAATAGAAGCTGAAATCACATATAATTTATAAAAAAAATTAGAGCCCCTCTACTTACGTTTCATATATTTTATCTAACACAAAAAACTAACATTGTTTGTGAGAAACATTTAATTTAACAGCGTAAATTAAGACATGATTTGTGTGCATGGTTTGAGTATGAATACACAATGGAAAGAAGTTCTGACACTGGCAAAAGGAAATTTGATCCATTTTCCCGAGTTATTTAGGAAAACATTTTTCTCTCACTTATGAAAAGTTGCTCTTCTATCTCCACAGATTGAGGCAATTAAAGTTTTTTGTTAAGAATATTTTTTATTTTTGCTGGTATTTCCCAGAAACAAATTACACCTATATAAAAACAAAAACCTTAGTCAAAAAGAAGTAAATAAACAGATAAACAATTACTAAAATCAGTCAGAGTTGAGATAATAAATGCCGGTTAAAACCTCTTATGACCCCACATAATACGAGCTCTATGACTGTGTATGATATGCAGCTATCTAGGATTTAAAAATGTGATTACAAAAAGAATGAACAAAACAAAATGAAAAAAAATTCATTATTATTATTATTATTATTATTACCATTGTTCATTCAAGCATAATTAAGTGCCTAATGTCAGTGGCATACAGGAGTCTGCTTTTGTTTTGTTCACAAACACTTTCCATTGAGCAAATAAAGCTTTTGATTATGCCTGCTGGCAATAAAGCAAGTCACTCTGCAGGTCGGAGCACCTTTCCTGTAGAGGCTTACTTCTGCATCAGTTCTTTCCTTTTGAGTCAGTGACTCCTGAGAAATGATGATGATCAGAATCGACAGAGTTGTGTTTGTGAAATAAATTGAATCTCACTTGTCAAGGAACAAGGTCAAAACAGCACTAAATTACCAGAAATCTGAGTTTGGGCAATTAATCCTGCTTCAGATTTACCTGATAAAACAATGTGGGCATACAAGCTAACAGGATGACTTTTTCAAAATGTCACAGATTTAGATGAACTTTATTTCCTAACTCAATCAGACAGCAGTTTGGTCATCAAAACGATTAAGGATTCATGAGCATATATGAGGTCCTTCAAGCAAATAATGTGATCTCTCCATTATTCTGAGATCACAGCTATTCATTTTCAGATGAGTATCTATTTAGCTATGAACTCAGAATGAGAAAGAGCCTCTATTCAGGGTTTGGTCTCTTATTCTCTCTTACAGACAACATTGAGCAAATAATGTCCCTTCATCAAACAAGTTGTAGTGTCATTAGTAAACAAAAATACTCTCTTGTCGCCTGGCTACAGGCTATTTCATCAACCTTTATTTGCAGTTTGTGGGTGGAAAAAATAACTGAGAGCCAAACTCCAGCTGAAAACAGTTAATTTGTCCATCTTTTATAGACAGGAATCAAGTTGTCATAGCTTCAAGTTGTGTAAGCACATCACCTAAAATGACTCCACCCAGCGTCTTGAGATTGCAACAATTACAGTAACCGAGAGCGATAGATTTTATTTTTGAAATGCTTTCAAACCACAGTAAGAATTACTGCTGTCACTCAGTTAAATATAGAGCCATGAGGTTTGAAATCAAATGACTCCAGTTCTAAGGAGACGCACAGTTTTACAGCAGCATGCTCACGCAAAAATGCTACGAATCAGGGCACGGTGAGTAACTTCAGGAAGAAAATAAAAAACGATGACATCACTCAACATTCAGGGTAGCATATATTTTAATTACAGACCAAAACATAAATCAGAGAAAAGGTTTTCAGGCGATCAGATGCTTGTTAACCTCCAACTTTTCTCATTATATTTCTTTTAACATCAAACACTGTGGAAAGTGTTTATGGGTGAAGATGTTAGAAAAAAGAATCTTTGATAAAGTACATTAAAACATATTATCCCAAAAGGCATTTGAACAAAGAGAATGGTACATACAGTGTCTGACACAATCATGTTTGTGTTAGATGGCAGTCGCACATTAAAGCTTTCACCTGCAAACAAGTTCACTGTTATAAAAGAACTACTTTATAAAAAGACATACCAGCCTTTGTAGTGGTGGAGTATAGTTTATCCAGTCTAAACAGCTTTTCCAGGGATACACAGTTGTTTACACTGCTGGGATATTGTGATAATGTATCTACTTTATAGTTTGAAGTTATATTTGGAAGTGTTAGCATGTGCAGGTAGAAGAGCCGACTTTGTTTTTCACTGTTTTTTACATAACTTTTAAAGTACAAACCCACCTAATGGATGAAATGTATTACATCACCTCAGTTTAACAATGTCTTTATTCACAGTATATTAGTAAATAGAGATTGAGCCATATTTGTCAGCAGGAAATTAAAAGAGCACCCTGGTGAAAGCTCTGCAGAAGCAGTGTCACGCCTGAGTCAGCATGCATGTTTTAATCACAAGCAGCTCATCACAGTTCATCTTCCTGAGACCAGTGCGTCTGGATTAAAAGGTCAGAGTAAAAAAAAATCTGATTTACTTTCTGTGAAATCCTTCTGAGGTCTAATCTGTAATGTCTATGAAAGTCTGCATCCAGGACACTGTCTCTGCAGAAGGTCTAAAGTAACAAGCAGTTTCAGGTTTTATACCTAAATTGCCCCAGATTATACAAAAATGTGATAATATTTGTCATTTAATCCAGGACGCAGGGCTCAGAGTTGTACTTTATTAATTCAGATCTGTCAGTCATGACTGAACAGGATGATAATTGTACTCCCAGTCCTGTAAATAAATCATTTCTATCAATTAAGGGCAAAGCTCAAAGCTATGTTTGCTGTATTTATGTGTACAACTAGCAGAAAGGTGAGGGAATAAATATAACTGCATGCAGGTCACTTTTTAGAAGCATCTTAAAATGAAAAGCAATAAAGAATTATCTGCAGAGAAGCCAGTCAACATCTGGATTTAGTAGTATAGTTTCATTTGGCGTCACATAATGCATTTATACATGTGCCGTGCAAATGTGGATCGCATTGAATCATCCTGGTTTATCATGAGAACTTGTGAGGTTAAAAAACCCATTTTGGTTGATCCTGGTGAGATCCTGCCAAAGATTAATCCGTAATGCCCGTGGAGGGGCCCTTCATCCTACAGGCTGTCCTGAAATAACACAGATTGGTCTGTTCCCAAACACGCTGTGGCTCTCCAATAATCCTGCCGCTGCACCACTTCAGGGAGACCACACAGTACGTGTTCGTCCAGGTGGAAGGGTTGTTTCCTGTTTCACCAGGCAGCACGAACACCTGAAATTCATCAATACATGCAGATTGATATGGACATTAAGACCGGCTGTTTAAGAAAACCTACATATACAGTGAATTTGTAAAGATTAAAGCAACTAATCTGAATTATTACTACTATTATAATGATAATATCATTATTATTGCTATTCTTATTATTGTTATTATTATTATTATATTGTGTGGGTGTAACGTAAGTAATCTCTGGTCAGTTCATTTAGAAATAAATCAGATGACAGGATAAATGTGTTTAGAGGATAAAGATAAAGATTTGGGCTTTTATAATCCTCCTATGATGCAGCCCAACAGCATCCTCAAATCAAAACATTGTCACTATTAAATTCTGAAAAATGGAGACTACTGTAGTGAGGGAATAAATGGTCAAACACAAAGTATTTCACGTGTGTCTGACCGTTTTTAAAACTGTAGACAGCAAAATGATAAATGATAAAGACACAATCAGACCGTGCAGCTAAAGCTTCACCAAACCAGAGTCATCCTGAGAGGTCATTCATGTTTGTTAGGAAACAGAATGTATGTAACCAAGATATGTGTCTTATGTGTATGATATGGACATCGCAACACACACACACACACACACACACTTGGAAACAAGTGTGTTTCAGTCCCTCTGAGGGTTTATATTCACACCAGAAGAGCAGGTCACATTCAGGTCTGTTTATCCAGCGCTGTGTGTGTGGATTCCTGACTTTGTGGCAATAATTACACTTAAATATCTGCTATATTTACATGTGTGATTGATATTCTAATAATAAATATATCATTTCTAATTTAATAGATTTACAATAAAAAAACACTAATAAATATCTGACTGCATCAATGCCTTTCTAAAGTAATGCTTTTGTAAAATACAGCATATTATAGCTTCTATCGAGCTATCGGTGTGTATTATATGCAGAAGTATAAGTATTTGATGTGTTGTGGCTTATTGCTGTGGAGCAGAGACTAAGACAGAAATCCCTAAATCCCAGGAGAGCAAACTGCCACATACACACTGACTGGCGAAGGCCTGAGGGGTGTGGTTTCTTTCTCTCACTGTGAAAGAAAGGGGCAGCTCAACGCTATAGATAGGGGCAGACAAAACAAATATGCCCTAACACACAGGGACACACACACACACACATGCATAGCGACAGTAGTAGCAGCAGGTCAGGAAAGTGCCGATGACAAGGCCTTAGAAAAAAATCCTGGTCTCACATTGCACGAAGGAGCTGATTTACTATTTATTTTTTGGAGCCTGTTTCATTTAATGTGCTGTAATGCATCATCTGAATAAAAAATAGAACAAGATAGAATTTATGTAATAGTATGCCAGTTTTTAGTTTCTAATGGGATGTTTTTAGGTTAGATTTCCACTCTCTTTCTACAAAAAAAAAATAAAAGAAGAAGAAGAATGTAATCCAGTGAGGAAAAAAGGAGGCTGCAGAAAATATAAAAGTAATATCTTAGAAGAAGGTGAGAGGACATTGCACAGACCAGACATTTGACTCAGTCTACAGGAGGATTATTGGGATTGGACGGTTTAAGCCGATATAGAAAACAATGTGAAGGAGAGGCTGTCATAAAAAATGAAGAGAGGCTGTAATGCATTGCAGTGCAGGAAGCCATGTTGAGGAGAGGCTCTTTTGTTGGCTACAAGCTGTTGAATAGAACCTGAATAGAAAGAGTACGGCGGTGCCGGCCTAATACGGGAAACAATAGCCTGATTTCCACAGAAGAGCAAGTGGGATTTAGAGTTCACCATGCTCGACATCAAAGCTACTCATTTAAACAGCCCGCATGACGTTCCACCTGCCGTCCACGAAACCCGCGTTATTACAACAGTATAGCCCAGATTCAGCCTCTGCATCTATACTGCATTAGTGGTTGCCATGGTAAAGGTCCTCCATCCTGCATCTACACAGAGAGGCAACACTCATACTGATTCCAGCAAAAAGGAAATTGAAGGTCTGAGAGATGGAGAGAGCTGAAACCCAGTGACAGCTTTTCACTGCTGCGTGATGAACAGGCACTGAGCTGTACCTGTAAAAGCACGCTGCGATTTCTTGCTCTGCATCCATCACACCTTTACGGAGCAACACAACACCGTGACTAACGCAGCAAGCCTGTGTATGACGGAGGCCACAGATTGTGCTCGCAGTTGCAGCTTTGCCACTATTCTGCTACACAACCGTTTCTATGAAATGCCTATTTTTTGTGTGTTAAATACAGAACAGAAAAACAGACTGGCCGATAAACAGAGTTGTCTCGCTGCGGATTTCAATCAGCGCTGCTTGATGCGCTAAGCTACCACACTGCCCCCTGATATTTCATTACAGCCCATGAAGTCATGTAGAAAATAAACCACTGGTGGAGAAACACACTGGGGTTGAGAGGTTTAAAGCTCCTCAACGTCACTTATCAGCTGGATTATCGTCAGCAGCTGCTTATTAAAGCCTGTCACATCTGGATTTATATGCCATTTGTGTCACATCCACAGCAGGCCACAGTGACTATCATCATTATGAAACAAGTAATGATTTCAACAAGCTGAGAAAGAGTGTAAATGGCATTTTGATGGGGATAGACAATGTTATTTTAGATTTAGCTCTGATGTTTAGTGGTTCATATGATATAACTAAAGTGCTGCATGTTTCTGCAGCAGCAGGATGTTAAAAAAGGGAAATGAATACATAAATTTTTATTGAATAAAAGAAAACAACATCTAATAAATACTATTTAAACCGGATGTTCACCTAATTTTCCTGAGCAAATAATGTAAAAAGTCTTTGAGTAATAGCTGTATATTAGAAGGTGAAGCCGGCAGCTTGAGCCAGGAGGAGAGTGCATTATTGAGGGTATTGATTATGCTCAAGTTAATTTAATGAATCCTCCATGAACATGTTCCTCATTTTGTTACACAATAATTCGATAATTATAATTTGGTTACTCCATGCAAACCCAGGCAATATAACTGTCGTAAACGGCTGTATCACATTTATCTCAAATCATCTTTCCACTGGATAAAACAACATCCTGCACGGCTGTCTCTACTTCACCTTCAGTTAATCAATTTTGGAAGCTTTGCAAACATTTCAATACTGACAAGGACAAGCTTGTTATTCCCATTTTATGAAGAGCGAGGGCTCTATCATTAGCAAATCAATTGCTGTTTCTATTCACATTTGGAATAGGTTCAAGAGAGAGTGAATTGGAGTGAACTGACACCCTCCTTCCCCCCCAGTTGCTCCCTGACACACATCTATATGTGCAGTGGGAAAGCGTTTGGATTTGTCCTGAGAGCCTCTCCTTTCGGTCCAAAGCAGCTTATAGACAACAATGTTAAACTGGCACCTCAACAACCTCTTGCATGACTGATCCTGCACAGGTTTGCCTGACTCAATGTATGTGTGTGTGTGATAGGGAAAATGTGTGATCTCCATAGAAAAAAAGAGTAAAAAATCTGACAACAGAGTCTTATAGAGGCAAAAGCTCAGTATAAAAAGGTGCAATGCAAACACACACGCACACACAAACACACACACTTCTGGAAAACCATTTGCAGGCCTCAACCAAAGCTGCCGGCACTGAACGGTCAAATAAATGGTAAAGGAGTCAGAGGTGAGTAGAATACACACATTTAAAATGTTAATTGGTAATTTGGCTTTACACACACTCGTCTAAATAACAACAGGCTGTGTTCCTTCACATTGGTACCAATTCTATAATTCGTTTGATGTTTTTGCAGAAAAAAACCCAATAAAAATACATTTATTCCCCCCCACTGTTGTCAAATTTAATAAATACTTGTATAAAATTTTATGAAATTATCTACTGAGAGTAAAAAAAGAAATACATTTAAATGAATTAGAAGACTAAAATAGTTGTTACATAAAGTTTTATATCAAATAAAAATAAATAAGTGTGACTCACTCAGTATGACCTTTTATCTAAATCTTTCTATGCTGATAAATGGCACATTATTTAAAACAAACAAACAAATTAATTTATTAAATTAAAAATAATGAGGAACCCTGTGTGGAATCGTTTCAGATTATTTCCAAACAACAGCATCGTATGCAGTAAATACACCAAGCTCTGAAAACAAAAGCAAAAATAAAAAAAGAGAAAAACTAAAAAAAAAAATAAGCAAAAAAAAAAAGACCCAAAAAAACCTGTTTACCTTAATGTGACTTTGAGGCCTTGAAGGTGTAATCAGATTCACAGCCCTTAAAGTGATTATAAAGTCTTATCATTTCATTCCATCGTAGACAAGCTTTAGGAGACCTATAGGATTATTAACTGCAGAGATATGACGGACAGACATAAGAAATCTGGAACATGCAGGTGTTTATTATCTGTGAAGATAAGAAATGTGTAGAGTGAGAATAAATATGAAAGGAGCTTCACTTGAATTCATGGTTTTGATCGCTCTGAGTAGACGAGAGAAAAGCTCAAGTGCATATTTACCTTTTCATCAGGATCCTCTGCAGCCTAGACTTCAAGTTAAGCCATTAATCAAACTTTGTAGTTTAAATCTGATACATAATTATTTATGAAAAGTAGCTGTTCTCTGTATAAATAATAATGTGTCAGAGGTGAAACTAACAGATGTGTCAGATGGATTTTTACTTTAGATAAATGAGTTTCTCACACACTTCAGTATTATTGCATGTTTTACCTTTGCACTCGCTGCAAGAAGTGAAGCTGATTCAGACGCATTTCAACTTAAACAGACACTTTACTGGATCCATCAACATGTTGAGCCATCTGAAGGCCAGAGGGGGAGCTATGCTGTTCAATCAAGTTAAATGCTTTTATTACTGTAAAATAATGCAGC
>JBAMIG010000006.1:19288512-19298934 GCA_037177335.1 Kiunga ballochi | reverse complement strand
AAATTTCATGCTTATTGCAAGCTTGCTTTGTATCACACACAGAGTTGTGCAAAACCGAAATGTCACAACTAAAAACAGCAAACAACAGAGAAATGCAGATTTATCTAAAGGAAAATGAAGGAAAAGAGTTAGAAAAACTAAAAACTGGTATTCCTCAGCAGCAACACTATACAGCAACATGACATGAACATGAACATGATTAACAGTGGCGTGCACACTAAGCAATGAAAACACCTGAAAATAGCAACTGTAGTTTATTAATGCTAGAAATATTAATATTATTTAGTAAAAAAGTGTAATTCAGATGCTGCTATATCACAGTTTTTGTATTGATTAGAAACGTAATGCTTTTCCGGCACAATTTTTTCATTTCCTTACGGCTGCAAAGCAGGTCATTAATTTACACAGTGGCTTACAGGAGTCTCACCGCAATATTTAAATACTTTTTCATAAGTTTAAAACATGCATTTACATAGAAACCATTCTGACATGGGAAAAAGTGTGTGAAAATGACTAAAAGAAAAGTTTAACCAGCTACTTTTGTTCCAGGAATCAATTTATGTGTATTTACATCTAAAATAAAACATCCAGTCTTACAGTCAAAACACATTGAGCTGAGTCATGCTCGTGCACACAATGCAACAACCCAGCTTCAGTTGTAAAAAGAAACGCTGCCTGGCCTAAGGGCACAAAAATGTAAACAAGCAGATGTGAAATTAAACACCAGTACAAAAAAAATTAAATTACAGGCAAGCCTCCATAGAAAGAATAGTTCTAATGGAGACTAAGCTTAAAATAAATCCTAAACGATGAAGACTGAGATGAATTAACTTGTAAAATGAAAAGCATCTATTTGCTATTTTTTACCATTTTGTTTATTTCACTTGAGCTATGATGTGTATAACTACATTTCTAAGCTTGTATCTAACTCAGATCTTATTCTTTGTTGTATTTCTTCATTTAGCAAAGTGACATTTCATTGCAAAAAGATTTGTTTCTATAGATATAAACCATGCTACTTCAATTAACATGCAATCTCAGAAACTGTGCCTCTGAGGGCAGTTAGACACGGCCATATTATGACCATTTTAACAACTTTACTGTCATTTATCCCTTGTTTTTTCTCTCTGCCTAAATTCAGTCTGGCTCATATCCATCTTCCATTCAGCCTTCTCACCTAGCAGCTGATCCAATCAAGTCTCCACAGATTCCTGGGGCCAACTGAGACGACTGCAGGGACACCTGAGTGTGTGTGCGTCAGGTGTGGCAGTGTCAGCTTAGCCAAACTGGTTTGTTCGAATCAGACTGAATCAGAGAGAGTGAGAAAATGTGTTTGTGTGTGGTGAAGCGCATGTGAAAAGCTAACCTTTGGTCTTGGCATCGCATAGCCAGGGAAAAGCAAGCTGGGGTCAGGTGTTCTACCTCCCGCTTAGCTAGCTAACCTGGCCAGGAATATGTTTGTGTTTGTGTATGGGGGTCAGCTGTTGTAGATGACCTGAGAATTTGGGAATTAGCTTGGATGTATGTGTAACATTTCCAGCTAACAGTAAATTAGTGACAGATGATGACAAAATAACAGCCCAGACCATCTCTCAGTGATCGTAGTGATAAGTAGATCGTACTTTGGTAATCATACTTTGTCTCATAAAATGTGTGGATGCTCGAGGCTGACCAGATGAATCATGTTTCCACTGAAGCTCAACTACATGACTGTGCTACGGCTGTGTGTGTGGGCCTACCAGAGTTTGTTCAACGACACAGTGATTGAACAAAAGTGTAGCCCGCAGTTACTCTGTGCTGCGCCTGTAGATAACAGTCTTTTGTTCCTCTTTCTGTTTACCTGCCCAGTTTGCACGCAACCTGCAGCCTCTTTGCTTTATCTCTCTGCCTGTCTTTATATGTTTTTCCCCCTCTGACACACACACACACTAAAGTCTTTTTAAATCTCTTTTGTGCTGACCTTGCTCTGAAACAAACTGTCCTTCGAAGCTCCATGTTTATTCTGCAAAACTGGGACTCAAACGAATACATATATTTTTCATAGTTTGAGTGGAAAAACCTTGGCTTGTTGAGAACTAATATGATTTAATCCACAACAATTTGTGCATATTTTATAGTGTTCAAAGGGATGTGTGTTTGTGTAATACTGCGCATTAAATCCACGATAATCTTCTCTGCAGTACTCTTAGCGGCTCAACTGGACTGGCATGGAAATTAATGGGTCAATTCCCATTAATGATCGTGTTTTCAGTGGAATCAATGTGGCAAAAAATAAGGACTAAAACTTTAAAGATATTTCACAGATTGAGATTTTATACAGTTTAATACTGTAGCTCATTTGTCTTCCATTCACAGGGTCGGTCCAGAGACGTTCACAGGGCATTTAGCAAAACCCTTAAATAAATGTGCAAATTTATTCAGAATAGAAATTATGTTCTGAACACATTAAATAGAAAAGAACATTTTATCTGTAACCATCTGGTCCCACAGAGATGTAAGGAAATATTTTGAAACCCGCGCAGTATTTTACGTTTTCCTTCCTTAGCAGCAGCTCCACTTTGTAACAACTGTAACAAACTGACCCTGTAAAACATTATTGTCTGTGGATCTGATGGTGAAATTATAGTATTATCTGGGGAGGGTCACAGTAAAGTTTATGCATGCTTTTCACTGTTCAGTAGCAACATTTATTTTAATTATTTTAGTTTTTGTTTATATGAAAAAACATAACTCACACACCCTTAAATTTAAAACCTTCCTAATAAAAGTAGGTAGGCTGGAGTAGGGTATTGAATGAAACCAAACATTTTTCAGGCCTAAACATTGTATAAAAAATCAAATTAAAAACTTTTTTTTAGACAAATAACTACAATAGTTTTTAGATTTTTGATTTTAATGATCAGTTTTGGTAGGACACATAAGAAATCAGTTCGTATTTAGAGAGGTTATTTCACAGTTTTTCTGACTGCACCTCTTCATCCTGCAGCATCTTTTTCTACAGGAAGCCTTGGTGCATTCTTGTGAAAACTTACTGCTGAAGTCGTCTTTGTTATATTTTCCTCTTTTGTTATGTAACAAACCACAGAGTCTTTTATTACGCAATGGCAACGCACAGCCGCGTAGCTTCTACCTTTTTTCTGCTTGTCCAGACGTTTAACTCTTTCTGAAATTGCCAGCATTTCTGGGTGTGACGGCAGGTGCCTTCATCAGTGCAGAACCTTTTAGTCAACACTGTGGGTTTTGTTTAGGAGAAAAATCTGCAGTAAGAAAAATCTGTACAGACACACAGTCAATTTTTAGCAAGAAACTGCTGTATATTATTTATTTATGACAAATCATCGGGTCTACAGATGTAATGGACGGTGTCGTATGCTATAATTAGCTTGTTGCTTAAATAAATGAGTCAAAGTTAGTGATTAAATTGTTAAATTGTGACAAAATGAGTTTATTGAGGTGTGTGATGATGTTCAAATTGTACAATGTACTGTACTCTGCTCGATATAAAACTATGACCTTTGTGTTTCGCAGTCAAAAGTAAATTTATTTGCATGTGAGAAATATGAACCAATCACACATACCTTCTAAAGACAAAGATAAATTCTACCATGAGGTATAAAATGGTGCAACTAATTAGTTTCTGAACAGTTTTACCTGGATGCATCTCAGTCCAGGCATGAAAAAAGCTCTACTCTATTTCATTTGGCCCCAATGTCAGAGTGGCCAAAGGGTTTCAATATTGCTAAGGAATTGCCTTAACTTATGATAAATTTGTTTTTTTGCCTTCTATTTTTTACCTAACTAAGCCGAAAGTAGCCATGCTCCTGTAATATTTTAACATGGTTTTGGTCTTTGTGAAACGAAGCTGGAAGAAAACACATACATAGCTGAATAACATGCAAATTTCACAAAAATATTAGGTTTCTGCACAGAAATGTATAAATATGAAATTAAATGATTTATTTATTTAGGCAGTGTTGGTTTTCCAGTTTACCTCCTGCTGAAATTTACCTGCAATAGCACCTTCAAGGTTCATATGCAGCAGCCTGTCCCTGAAGGAGTTCTGCAGAACAGTTAGTTCTGTAATGGCATTGGGTGGTGGGAAAACAGGTTATCCTTTCAACATAGATGAGAACTTATTTTTATCTTCTTCCCTCCCAATAGTTTAACTCGTGGATGCGAGGGGGCATCCCAGTACAGAGCTGTTCTGTAGATGCCTCGGTACAATTCAGCAAATGATGCAAGCTGACGTCAGATCGAGCAACAACTTTTACTGATCATAAGTCTGATTTCACATCAAGTCTGTAGAAAGTTGAAATTGTGAGATGTCTCCAAGAGGGTCGCAGCCCTGCAGGTCTCTGCTTCAACACGCCTAACCCAAATTTGATGGATCCAACAGTCAGTGAAGTTAATACAAGTGAGCTGTGTTGGTGCAGGATCACCACTGAAGCCTCTCCTCATCTTTCACAGGGTCCATTTTAATGACAAAATCAGGTGTGAAATGTTAAACACTTACTTTTGAGCCACCCCCTCCTTAACAACCTTGTTATCTTGAGAAAACAACAACAAAAATATATAATTGTTATCATAATATAATAATTGGCTAAAGAATTATGAACAAACATGACTGCTCTCACTTTTTTAACACTTTATAACCAAAATGAAAGAATGAATAAATCATCAAGAACAGGGCCTGTATGCATGCTGTTTATATGATGCACAGTTCAGGCTATTTGTTGCTTAAAGTCCAAATGTTCCACATTATTACACAAAATATAAAGAAGTTTTGGACAAAAAAACTTGACCCATCTGGGATCTTTTAAAGTCAATTTGTGTGAAAAAGAAATGCGTTAGATAGGCCACTGAACTCATTAACAGGACAATATGATGCTTATGTTTTCCTTTATCGGGATTCTCTCACACAGCAGACACAGGTGCAAATGAAGAACTAGTGTTTAGGTGTGTGTGTGTCTGTGTGTGTCTGTGTGTGTGTGTGTGTGGAGGGAACTGGGGGCTGCCGTGGAAGTGAGTGGCACAGGTGGCACAGAGCCCCAGCAGTGCTGAGGGCATCAGATCGGCATGTGGCGCACGGCCAACCACACACAGCATATGCCAAAGGGGGAAGAGAAAGAGTGAGAAGGGGGAATAAGTGTTTTTCTAACTACCACATGGGTCCACAGGTCTCCTGTCTTGCACCATATGCTGTCAGCATGTCTGTCTACCTGTCTGTCTGCCTGCCTCTGCCCCTCTGCCAACTGAACAAAGTGCTGTCAATGGTCAAACTATCAATGCCAAGATGATGAGCCTGTGATGCCATTGGAGGTTCATCTGTCTTAGCCCTGAACATCCTGCATATACACACATACTCGCACACCTACACACACAAGCACAAACAGACCTACATCTGAGTGTGCACACAAATGCCCACGAGTACAGTGCCAGCTTGTGTCATTATCATATTCATCAATTATGTAAACAGTTATGTGAACACAGTAGAAACACAAATGCAAGCACACATACACTAATAGAAACACATCCACGCACATACACACACAAACCCAAAATGCATGCATTTTAATGAACTGCCGTTGGGCTAGATATGACCTCTGCATTGCCTCCAAACACATCTACACACACACACACCAACACACAGGTGTTTGTAGGGCAGAGAGCTTGTCTTTGTGTTAAGATACAGATGAGGAATATTTATGGCACTGTCGGGTGTTTAACTATTGGGTGCTGTGAGATGTTAAAAAAAAGCCACCATTTTAATGTACTCTGTCTGGAAAATAAAAGGTGAATAGACACAGGACAATATTAACAATAATCTCCACCATCAATGCTGCTTTGTGTGAGCTCAGTTGAAGGAAAGGAGAGTTTCCACAAACTCATGCTGCAGATCAGTAAATTAATGGCCTGCGGGCCCATTCAAGCCAGTGGGACTATATTTCACGGTCCTCTACTTATCAAAGTACTTATCAAAGTTTAATGGTCATTAATGAGACATTTTTCTCAAACATGTCTTTTTACCGAGTTGTTGTGTGAACCTGTTTTTACCAATCAGAAGTAACGTTGGAGTCACATGACCCCCACACATAAACCCTGGTGGCATAGCAGCAGAAACTCTTCACATCTAGTGGGCAAGAAATGAATCAGACATGGAAAATATCAGAGGCAGTTGTCAATGAGGATGAACATCTCTAGTCTCACTTGTGAAGCATGTTTGGATGATAAAAAGTGTTTGGTGGATTTTGTTCAGCACTGTGACGAGACACCTACACAACCAAAGTCAACTTCTCCTCAGATCGAACCATAACCATACCTAGGGTACCAAAGAAGACCGGCTTCCGATGCTCATTTTCATAAATTAATAAACTTTGCAATCTTTAAGCTGTTGCATATATTTTCTACAGTCTTATTTTCACTTTAACTTGAACCTTTTCACTTGCCAAGTAATTCTTTTGATATCTTTTAACAATTTGGTCAAGTATTCCTTCTTAAAATGTCTGGGCACACACCTGGAGTCCTCCCAACACGATGTGAATGCACTCTAACAGCACACCCCCAATGATGCCCCAGCACACGTACCTGGCATAAATGGCCCTCCACATCCACAACATTCCCCTGTCATAAAAACTGAGCCAAAGTCCTCTAAAACGCCAGCAGAACAAGGCTCTCTGCTTTAGCTGGCAGCCAATGAGTTACCAGTCAGTCTGACAAAGCCCCACATATCAAGTACAGCTACTGAAACGAAAAGTTTGTGTCATTTGGCAGTCAGGTAGAAGTGGAGTAGTGCAGTGTCAGTAAAATTTGCTGTCAAATTCAAGCTGCATTAAAACTGGCATCTGTCAACTGGGTCATGACATTTCAAGGTCTAGGTTACAATATCAGCAGTACTAGCAATGTGCAACGTGGGCTGTGGGTTCAGGTTTCAGACCAAGATTATAAATATTATGGTTGTCTCATTCATATATTTGAGATATGTTGTTAATCAATATCCGTCAATTTCAAAGGAATATTGTAAGGTTTATGTGAGACGTCATCTGTATACTGTGTGTGTTTCTACACAAGTGTTTTTACATGATATTTTTTAACATTGTTTAGTGACCTGTGCTATTTAGCAGGTAGATGAAAGGGTGGGTCAGGATTAAACATGATATGACTTTTTATGTGACAACTGCTATGCTATGAAGACTGTGCCCACAGGAGCATTCAGCAACAACAAAACCAGTTATTTGTTCATGACTTGTGCCTGCTTTTTAATTCCTGTTTGCAACATGTTTGTGAGGGTTTAAAAAACGCCACCTGAGATGGGTGTCAGGGAAGCTGCTCCATAAGAAACCAATAAAGAGCCACTGAATTTAAGGATTTGATCTTTTAAAATCTGGGCCTAGAAACATTTGAGTATTTTTCCTTTATTTTTACACTAATTTGAAAGAAGTACTTCTAGATGGATTCACCAGTGCCTGTAGTGACATAAAGACACAGGGTGCTACTGTATTTTTCCTTTTTCCCAGGTATGATTTAACCTACAGCACTTTGTATTATCTGCAGGAGCAACTGGACGAACAGTAGGGTGTATCCTGGACAGGTTGGCAGTCTATCACTTAAATAAGACACAGAGTCTCTTCTATGGAGGTTTTAGAAATACTATTACCTTTGGCTTAGTTTTTGTGAATTATTAACACAGAATAATGGATATTGGGGATGATTGTGTGCTAATAATGGCATAAAAACTTTAATTATTGTTTAAAAATAGCTAGTATTAACCAAAAATAAATTTAATTGAATGTTATTAAATGTTCCCATTTGACCTTTAAATGTATTATAAATTACAAATGATATCCCATACTGTGAGAAAACTTTTTTTTTTTTGTTATTTTTAAAAGATTCAGCTTTGATATGTTTTGGTAAAAAACCGCTAATAATAGTATAGAGCAGAAACTGCTAAGAACTGCTCATTTGTTTGTCAGGTGTGGGTTGGAGTGGGGTGGTGTTGATTCATTAGTTTTTACACACACTCACAAACATACAGTGCCAAATTAGACAACTCTTTAGCCCTGTTTTTAGTTTTTAGTTTCTTTTCCATGCACAAAAATAAGGAGTGTCCTTGCAGCATGACTGTGTAAACATCTTTGTGCAGTCACGTTGTCCACACAGCATGATTAATGCAAGTACACACATGCAAAGAAGAACACAAACACACCTTGGTGACAGCTGTGTTGTGAAGGCTGAGCACAGCAGGAAGAAAATGGTGTACAGAAACAGAAAAACCAAGAAAGTTAATCATTCAAGACATCATCTTGAACTAGAGAAGACAGACGATTGTATAAGTGAACGAAGATGGCAAGTAACAATATGCCGGCCACATTTAAAATCATGATTTTTGTTCTATCATGCAGTCATAAACACCGTCTCCTACCAACAAATTTATATGATTAGATATCTAAAAGAAGGAGCTTTTATCAACTTTAGGAATTATCACAGGAATGTGGGAGAACTTGAACTTACTTTACTAGTAAATACTTCCAGTAACTGTTTGAACAATGTAGTTCCACAAACATGTTTGACAAAACAGCACCAACACCTGAATAACAATAAAGAAGACAAAGAGGCACCTTGGTGTGAGTGAAAGGAAATTATATCTGACTAATCAGCATGTTTGAGTCCCCCCAGTGAAGCACTTGTCATTGTATGGTCAGACCTTTCATGGCATGCATCCATACCAGGTTTTTTCTTTAGTTACCAACCTTGTTTTTGTACTTATTTATTTTTCTGTAAATAAAAATGGCTCACTATCAGAACCTGGATATTAAAATGTGGACACCAGTGTTTTCTGCACGTAGGAAAGGCCACACCTAATTTAGTTTTACAAAGTTCAGCAGGATGTGCCAATGAAATGAGTTTAATCACACCTATTTCCACAGCAATAAGTCAAGGTGATGGCACCATGGCTGCATTTGAAGCCAAAGCAGATGGGATATTTAATCAACAAATATGACCAGCAGTATTTTTCCATGATACCTTTACAGCTCAGTGTGTTATAAACATCGATTTTGTCTGAGTTGCCAATCCAATTCTTGCTGAAGGGCAACACTGTCTAGCTAGATTCCCTTGGATTGCTGTGATGGTGTCAAATCAAAACCAGTGAGAAAAATAAACAGACAAATAGGACATGATCTTTTGGATGTCTCCTGGTTATGCTAGCAGAAGAAAATAATCTTTCTCTCCATCATTTGATTGTTTTTTTAGTTGGCTGTGCCATGTAATGTCCATGAACATTTTGACATTTAAAATAGAAGTGATAAAATAATATCCGTAGCACTCAACTTTCAGTCTAAAAGCTAGAAAAGAGCAAAATAATTCATGTCTATTAGTGACAATCTGATGAAGAGACAGAGAGAGACACAGGGCACATAGCTTTCATTGGCCTCTGCTGTTCGCTGACTAATGAGTGAATAATTGAGTGCGGTCGTCCCTGCGTCTGCCTGATTAGAGACACATTGGGCCCCTGAAAAGACAGAAAGACAAGAGTCAGGTCTTTCTTTCTTCCTGTTTTATCTTTCAATTTCATATTCTCTCCACCCTCCACAGATTCTAATCACATCAGATACTAAATTATACACACACTCATTATCCCACACACATACAGTCACACAGTGGTGCCGACTACTGAAACAATACGTAGTCCAAGCAGACAATAGCTTCTGAATAATTGGCTCAAAGGACATTGACAATGACATTAGCAGCACCTTGCTGAAGTGGAAGTGTCACTGAAGGAGGAAATATAGTCTAAAACATTTGAAAGTATGCAGGTGAAAAAGCAGTTCTAGCTTTTACTGCTTCCAATAGCAGGTAAGTAGCTTATCTGCAATAACAAAGTGAAAGAAATAACCAGTATCCTGACTGGGGATCTTTGGAAATAAAGAGCAGTTCTGAGAGAATCTGCCAGTACTCCAGAGAATGGGACGGGGGAGAAGGTTTACATCTTAAAAAGACAACAGCCTGAAATATACCACCAAGAATAAATGTTGTGACATCAGGGTGGCGTCGGAAAACCTCTCTGAATATGAACGCGTTTCAAGAAAGGATTGTTTAGCATTTTACTGAATTTACAAAGCATTTCAAAACCCTTATTAACCATCACTGTGAAATCTCTGCTCAATATTCAGAAACCCAGTTTAGATAATAAAAAAACTGTGAAAACTCTATTACATAAATCTGTTTAATTGTTGTCAAAACAAATAGCTTATCAGTCACTTGGCAGTAGTTCAATACATTTAGGCATGTAGACATGGTCAAGGTGTCTACATGCCCAGTCTTAAAATCTTTACACTGGCTTCCTGTCCGTTTCAAGATAGATTTTAAAATCCTGCTGATTGTTTATAAATCACAAAATAGTTTAGGCCCAGAATACATCTGTGA
>JBAMIG010000006.1:19188580-19209069 GCA_037177335.1 Kiunga ballochi | reverse complement strand
CGCCTCTCGCCCATTGGCTGCTGGGATAGGCTCCAGCCACCCGCGACCCCGTTAGGGACAAAGCGGTAGATAATGGATGGATGGATATATATATATATATATATATATATATATATATATATATACACACATTCACAAATGTAAATAATTGCGATTAATCATGAATAGAATATAAACCCAAAGAAGGTGCAGTTTAATTCACACAGTTTTTATCAACTTTCTGTAAACGTTTGCGGTTTCTTACCTGTAATGTCATAATCATTCATAAACAAGGACTTTTAGTCTTCTTCCCTGTATATGCTATTAGACATAGCCTAATAATAATCCACCCCGGCCTCAAGGTTAGCAAGCAGGAACAATTTAACAAACAAAATGAAAAAACTAAAAAGGTTATTAAAATAGGAGATACATTACAAACTAGCAAAAACGTATAAATCAATCAGATTATATACAGTACGTGTCCCACAACCAAGCTCTTTTTCAAGAAATGCAGCATAATAGAAAAGGGAGATTAACTGTTAACATTATCAACCATATTACAGAGAGAACCATCTCCATGCTGCACAAATACATTCTTTTAGACCCTCATCCTCTACTATCCTAACTGGCCGGAAGTTTTGAGCCATCCAAGTAACCAATGAAGTGGTTATTTTTTCACTCACGGTTTTGTTATACGGCCTTGAGTACCACAATCAATTTGGCAAGGCTACTTCAATAATAACTAAATTCAACTCTGCAGATTACTTACATTTTATTTGATGAGCTGTCTGGCAACTTCTTGTAGTGAACGTTTCCATTCAAAAGTCCTTTGTTGTAATCTTTACACATCTAGTGATATTTCTGAAACCGTCTTTACCTCAATGTGGATAAAGCTGTCACATAAAGTGAACTAGAAAAGCACTCTGAGAGCGCAGACCTCCGCCTAGCAGCACCGTAATATTAGGTGTCAAAACGATCCAAAATCCAATCCAAGTGGTCCGGAAGTAAACAAAACTGCGGTAATTTAGCTATTTATCTTTAACGCATTACATGTTTTATATTATTCTCCATAATTAACGCATTCAATTTGACCGCACTAATATATGTATATGATATATATATATATATATATATATCAGTGCGGTCAAAGTTTTGATTGTTTGATTGTTCTTTTTTTGGTTTTTATTTAACATTTTACCTTAAAATCTGGCTCAGATCATCTGTCTGCTTGTATAGATATCAGTATTGGTCAGCCATGTCCCATTTAAATGCTGGTTAAAGGAAAGCCTGTGCTCTGGACATGTGGTTTGGTGTGAATAAGATGTGTTGATATTCTGCAGGACAACAGAAAATCACCTTTCTCACAATCTGTCAAAATCTGGGGGCAATTTCCTGTATTTCAGTGAGAGTGTGCATGTGTGAGAGTGTGTGCCTGTATTTGCATGCACCTGTTTTATGTCTTTTAGCTATCAACTCTGGATGTCTTCTGAAGCAGGTTGCAGGTCCAATGGTCAACAGATGCTCTCTTACAGGAAAAAATAGGAACACTTTGCAACTAATGAAAAAAAGGACATTTGCACCATATATATATATATATATATATATATATATATATATATACACACACATATGTGTGTGAGCATATATACACAACACACAATTCTGTTGGAGCCATTTCTCTAACATGTGGCTCATTAATTGGCAAACAAATGTCAGGTTTATACTTCTCAGAATAGAACAATGAAGAGATTTGGATAGGTTTTTGAGGGCCCAAGTCCACAATTGTTTGCAGGTTGGAGAAGCTGGATAGTAAAACTATCTGATAAGCTATCTGACTGACAAGCAAGTAAAAGATAAGTGGGAAATGATTGTTTGTAAATAAACCTACAGGGCAATACATTGACTGCATCAGCTTGCAGTAAATATGGAGTGGGAATTGCTCAGAGAGAAGTGATTATGCTAGTGTGACCCTGTCTATACAAAGGTCTGTTTAGGACAACTCATAAATAAGGAATTGCAATATTCTAATCTTGAAGTAACAAACATATGGACTAACATTTCTGCATCACTCTGAGACAGGATGTCCCTAGTTTTTACAATATCTTGTCAGTGGAAGAAAGGGTTATAAAAAACTTGATTCAAGGTTAAACAGGTCAGAATTTGACCTCCTCAGTCTCGTCTGAGTTTAGAAGAAGAAAATTCAGAGTCAGAGTCAAGTCTTTATGCCTTTAAGACACCTTTGTAATTTACTAGATGGATTGGTTTCATCAGGCTTCATGGATAAGTAAATCTGAGTATCATCCGCATAGCAGTGAAAGTTTACACCATGTTGTCTGATGATGTTACCTAAAGCATGTGTATTGGTCCAAGCACAGAACCCTGAGGAACTCCACGACTTACTCTGGTGCGTGAGGAAGACTCATCATTTAGCTACATTAACAAACTGAAATCTATCAGGTAAATGTGACATAAACCAGCTTAGTGTGGTCCTTTTAATACCAATAACATGTTTTAGTCTCTGTGGCAGAATGGTGTCAAATGCAGCGCTGAGATCTAACAAGATAAGAACAGACAGGAGTCCTTTATTTGAGGCCAAGAGAAGATCATTAGTTACTTTCACCAGTGCTGTTTCTGTGCTATTATGAGCTTTAAATCCTGACTGGAACTTCAAACAGATTATTTCTGTTCAGATGGGTACATAGTTTAGCTGAAACTATTCTCTCGGGAATATTAGACACAAAAGGGAGGTTGGATATTGGTATATATATACAGTATATAGCTATAATTAGCTAGCACTTCCGAATCAAGAGTTTTTTTCAGTAAAGGTTTAATTACAGCTGTCCTAAAAGATTGAGGTACATATTCAGTTAGTAATGATATATTGATCAGACTCAATACCGATGTATTAAATAAGGAAAATACTGTCTTGAATAATTTAGTTGAAGGTTTAGATGAAGCTATTATTTTGGTTAACTCTGAGAGCTGTACTGGACAGAAACGATCCAAACAAAAACTTGGTTCTATAGATGTCTCTTGCAACATGTCGAAAAACAAAAAGAAACATTTTAGTCTCAATCTATTACACTTAGCTAAATGTTTCTGTATGAATGAAAACAACATCAAAGAACTGAAAAAATTGGTTTATTTAATCACATAAAATTAAACTGAGCCGTGTTGACAATCAGAAAGAGCCCCTTATATCTCATGCAGTTTTCTTATTATTGCCACTGTTTATTTATCTCATGTGGTCAGTCATAATTTGTTTGCACACCAGCTACCATTTACTGTTATCCACAGATGTTAGCTGCTAATATACTGTAAACTATGATTTTAAGCATTGTAATAGCTTAACTGTAAAATGACTGTATAGTAACCGTCACTGAGATTTTTTGTGCAGTTTATTGTGAATTTATATCAGATATTCTGTGCTAGACCATGGCACAAACCGGCTATAAAACAACAACAACCATAGAAAAAAGTCAGAAATCTGTTTGACTTAAAAGTTTTGTCAATAATACATATGGTTATGTAATATCAGCAAAATAGGGATGGAGAAAGCCCAAAAAAAAGTCTGTTTCAGACTAAGACACGTTTCAAGAATGACAGTTATGAAAAGACTGTGCAGTATAACACTTTAAAAGGTTATTCTGGATGCATATTCAGGAGAACTCAGGAGGGGTGTCAAAACTGGCAAAGGCCTGTAGTTATGGCAGCACTTCCTGGTTAATGATGTATGAAAATGCTTTGATTGTATTTCAGAACCTCAAGCCACCATGAGTGCAAATCAGGAAGTAGAAAACTACCCTAAGGCCAGCAAATGACTTGCTAATTATCAAAAAACACCCTTTTATTGTGGTAATCGGCAAAATTAGTTTAAAATAACCTCTGTGGTCTGTCCAAATGCATTCACTCTGAATAAATGAACTCCAACAATCCATTAAGAACAAACACATCTGTGTGAATGTTTTTCATCTTTGCGCATTCTCTTTTATTTTCACAGCATTAAAAGGTAGCTGTTAGAGCTTTAAGGCACAATTTGATTCACATTTCAGATAAAACACAAATAGATTCTCAGCCAAACTGGAAAATTGTTCTTGAGCGTTTCCATAACATTTTAGCAGCTTTATGGTATGAGATACCATCTGTGGTGTGTAAATGCCCTTAAAGAACAGCTTCCTTTAGTCTCATTATCTAACATTAATCCACATCAAAAGCAGTGTGAGATCACAGAAATCTAATTTTCTCAGGTATATCTTGAGTTGTTTCAAAACCTACCATAAATTATGCTCTTTGACTATACAGTACTTGTCCACTTGTTCAAAAGTAATTAGTAGATGTGTCCAAACCTTTGACTGGAGTCGTATCTAAATCCAACTGATATTAAAACACTAAAAGTACCAAGATTTGGTATCTGTGGATCTAAACAAAAGTGTTGCAAGTTTGAGTTTTATGCCTCAGAGATTTTTCCATAAGAGAATTAATGCCTTATCAGGCTTCTTATCATCCACTGCTGGCATGCGTAGCTGGAACATTATGGATATACTTAAATACTCTTGCCAGGCACGGACACATTTGCTTTTCAAGCCTGGTAATTCAATATGGAAAAAATTGAGTTTGGATAGAGAAATCCAGCTTCAATATGTATTTTTTATTAGTAAATACGGTGTATGTTGCCCAGGGCCCGTCGCTTTCATTTCAGCCTGCTGCCAAATGCCAAACCAAAGGTAAACTAATATAAACCATAAAGCCATGTGCCACTAACCTGGACTCCACGTTTTGGCAGAGCACCAGACGTCCATTATTATTTATTAATTTATTTTTAATTCTGCAAATGCTTAGCAGATGTCTCACATACCTCATGCTTCTGAGAGACGACATGAAGAAATAATAACAGTACCTAACATGTGCTGAGCCTTTTTTTTTTCTTCCTCTCTCTTGTAGCAGGGAAAGGGCCTGTTTTAGTTTATTTTCAGGTGCATGTCTATTTGAGATTCCTGCAACATTTGAAGTTGTATGAGTTTGAATTTGTAATAACTATGAATCATTCAGGCTTTTCTCTCTAATCCACTTTTTTTTTTTTATTTGGGCATTTGAGAGCTGACATAGAGATTATAAGGAGGCATGCCACATAAGAAAGCTTATACTCAGTGTGTTACACTTCTGGTCACACAAATCATGTCCTGTTGTTAGAAGATTGGGTTGAGTCATTAAAACCATCTGGCAGATCATCTCTATGTCTTTATATGACTACAAAAAGCATTGCCTACAGAAATACACAGCTCAAATCAGTGCACAATATGATCATAATGACCAACTGACCACATTAATCCTGAAAAACACAAGTAAGACCACAATAGTCCAAAACATGGGCTGTTGATAGAAACCTTACTGTTTTCTCCTACACTAAAGCAAAGACCAGTTCTGTAAAGGAGGCTTTTTGAAGTCTCTAATTAGTTTTTAATGGTATATAGCGAGGTGGATTTTAAGTACTACATGTGTGGTTTTATGGTTATTTGCCATTGTGCTAGTTTGTGTGCTATATTAAGCCAATCCAGATGCACTTACCCCATGGTCTGTATCAGATAGCTGGCAAATGAACGTAATAAACAGGTGCTCTATTGGATATTTAGATTTTTTGTAATTCTCACATTTAATTTCCTTGTGCCACTGCAGCTATTCAGTCATCGTACCAGAATAGAAACAAGCCTCGGATGCTTCAATGAGAGGTTTGTTGGAGATTTGGCTTCATGTTTTGCGCATACGTGTGACAAATTCTGACACATTATATTACTTGTAATGTGGTAAATGTGGCTTTTGTTAGTCACAAACATGACGACACGTGTTAGGCTGTCAGGCGGCGCACGACTTCGTCTTACGGGAACTTAGCTGAATTTCTTGCTGTGGTGGTTAGCGGTCATTGCTTGTTTAAATCAAGTGTAAATGCTAACAGCACTATGAGTCTGCAGCCATGTTTGCAGCTTTGAGAGGTTGTATTTACAGGATGTAATGCAGGGGTTGCTGTGGTTGACACAGTACAAAACATGAAATATTAAACTCAATGAACATCATGTGACAAGGTTTGTAGTCCAGGATATTTTTTCCTCTCAATTAAGGTAAAATTTTGAGGAAACAAATTGACTGAAACAGTGTAATATAAATTTATATATATATATTTAGTTACTTGCATGATTAAACTCTAAGAAACAGAGGCACCTCTTTTAATTTCATGTTTTCTAATAAACATTTTTTAAAAGGATAATCAGGTATTTCTTCATACTTTTTAATGGTTTGTAAAAGTTACATATGGGTATTTAGGATTGAAAGTGAACTGCCTAAATGAGCTCTAAAGTATTTAAACATTACTGAGCTGTCACTGGGTAATTACAGTACAAAGTTTTTTCCATTAAAAAGCTAAATAACACAATGATAGTTCTGACTTCAGTACGTGGATTTGCTGCTATTTTTTCTTTATTTGTTCATCTACATGTTTGAACAAAGCAAACATTTGGATGTTGAAATGTAAAGCTCCACCTGCATCATGTTTTGTTTATCATTGCATGCACATAATGTAGTGGTATGTCAATAGTGTAAAAGACATGGAGAAAGATTGGGAGAACTTGTTATAAAACACACTGTTCTTTTAGTACTTTCACTTATGTGAAATCTTTCTGTTCTCATTTTATTATTTAGAATAATGACACTAACTTTCACTGACATAACCTTTGACCCAATAAAGCACCAACTTTAGTTTTCAAAGGTCATTATTTTGTTTGTTTGTGTTGAATGTTTCTCTGCCACTACAGATGTTATAAAAGTTCTGCACAATTCTGTTTATGAACCATGCATTTCATCTGTGCTACTGCAGGGCCACATCCAATACCTGCAGGACACTGGCCCCGCAGAACCCTGCCACAAGCAGGCATACTTTGCAAAAGGAGGGATAAAAGCTTTCTATGATTTCAGGTGACATTTAAACAGTGTCCAAAAGCAAAGCAAAAGAAAATAACTATTTAACAAATGCCTCAAACTCCAGTCTCCGGGAGCAAAGACTTGTGATCCCTTAAGTCGTTATGCAGACTTTGTTACGGCTTCAAACGGAAAACACTTCTGGCAGCCATCTGATTGTCCGCATTCTGCATCAGCACAGCGTTTTAATCTGGCTCTTAAATCCTCAAACATTTGCAGCTTTTCCACACCTCAGAAATTCAAATGGATTTATCCTAAACAGTTGTATCTGACATTCAGGGAATTAATCTGTAGAGACCAACATCTTCTATTTCTAACTGAATTCCATCAGCTTGGGAATAACAGTGTTGGTTATGCTAAGATATAAACACCTGCCTAACTACCTTCCCATTTCACTCTTTTCTTAATATGTACAGGGGCTGTACCCTTTCTTCGTAAGTTTTTGTAATGTTATGAGTGCCTTTTAAATTTGCTTATGTGGGGCCAGCTGGCTGAACTTTATTGGCATTGAAGTGGAGACCCTATTGCAGGTAAAATGGAGACCCTGTCTGTAAGGTGCAGAGCTTAAAAATGGGTGAAATCCAGCAATAAAATTGAGAGGCATGGAAAAGAAAGAAGCACTGAGTGCTGTTTTACTTTTTACATTTGAACAATTTTTTTCCTTAACGCCAGCTTGATCTGTACTCCGATGCCAGAAGTTTAATATCCTTTCCATGACCTAAATGGCATATGCTGCTTCAAATTTGTATACACACAGGGCCATGTTTTTTCTTGAAATGTGTTGTATTCGGCCTGTAAATGCCACTGTTCATAATTATGAATTTGTCCTTATGTGTTTTGTTGACCTGATTTACTATCTGTGAGCTTGTAGATCTGTTATTGTTGGACAGGATTGAATGGTGGGGTTTAAGTGACCCCAGTTTTGCCAATGTGTATTAATGGAAACATATATTCTCTCCAGTTTTACTTGTGACATTTGTATATATTTTGAGGAGGAAAATGTACATTCTTGAATAATGTTAATATAATATTTTATGGTCTGATATTTGGCTTTTGTGCTTTGAAAAACTTGATAACACCAAAGTCCAAAGTCCAAGTAATTCCAGGCCTGTTTATCAGTATGTTCATTTAATTATAACAAAATAATAAGATCTGACTGTCATATATATATATATATATATATATATGACTTTGTGTTTATGTAGGTATCTGTATCTGTGCATGCAAACAATATGCATATATACATCAATATTCTATTTGTTGTTTTGTTGGATTTTAAATTATTTTGCTCAAAATAAATAAATAAATCTATCATTTACATATATTACCTTGTGTGTTCCTTTTATGTTATTTTCACATTTATCTACTGAACAGTTTAATTGTTTAATTTAAAGATGCAATCGCTGCTGGAAATGTCATGCATTGCTAAAAAAAAGCTCTAAATCACTAAATGGGAAGAATAAGTCTCCTTCTTGCAGTGTGTTTATATGCGCCAAACTTTCCGGGTGGTTGCAGTGGATTTGGACTCACTCTGTTGTTTTCCCTTTACACTGGCATAGCTTTGGCCACGTTTGATGGTTGATTGAACTTGAAAACACTTGGCCGCATTTTGAGAGGAAGCTGTGAAACTCTCAGCCTGCTCTGCATTTGTGCACTTAGGCAAGGTTGACAGTAGTGGACAGACAGATGATCTTCTGAACCTCAACACTCTAAACTTACAATCACATGTTGACAACTAGTAGGGAAGTGCTGAGTGGTAAATGGACGAGCTTCCGGATTTTTTTTTTTCATGGATCCCCACATTCAGCCTTGCCTCAGTTTGTTGGTTATCCGATGCATCCAGTTTAATGACAGCTTGTGCAGACTTTGCTAATATACCTTATTTCCAGACTTTAGTGTTCATAGATTGCTCTAAGTTTAACTGAGCTATGGTTTTATTGGTGCCAATTTGCATGTTTTGTAAGGTGTGATAAATATTTTTCCCACAGTGAGTTTGTTTTACTTAAATAATGCCATGAGAATGCATCTTCACTCTTGGATAGTAACAACAGCATCATTCAGTTACAGGAAATCAGACAAGTTTAAAAGTTCAAAAGGCAGAAAAAGAAAAAGGAATATGGTTATAAATTCAGTGTGTAACTTTTAGCCAGTAGGGGTGCTATGCCTGTAACATCCAATGAGACACACAACACTGTTGCAAAAACAGCAGGCTCTGACCATGCACAGCATTATTACTTCCTATTGAAAACCTATAAAAACCATTCAATCCAACCAGGCCAGTTGGTAAAACATTCTGTTACTTCTATGATATTTATATAAAGGACAGGTTTTTATTGGATGCAAACCAGCTCTGACTTGTGCAAAGCAATGGGGGAAGGAGTCATGTTAGCTTCTGTTAGACATTTTTCTTTGTTTAGCCATAGCACATTTTTGTTAAAATACACCCACAAAGTTCTGCTGCGTTAAGAAAATTAGCTTATTTTTGGGCAAATAGTCAATTTAGTTAAAAGCTTTTTGATTCTGGTTAAACTCGTTTACATTATAAACTGATGGTGATATTAGACTGATGGTGAATATTTCAGGTTGCTTTTTGCCACATCATTAAATTACACTGGGTACGGAACATGATGTGTTTTTATTCAGAATGATTTCTTTCTGATTAAGATTACTCTTCTTTGAGTTTACATGAAAATGTTCATTTAGAATTCAGCTTTACATGAAAACATATTCGTTCGCCTTTGTTTAACTCCGCTGGACATGACATACTTTCATATATCTGAAACAAACAAACCACTTCATGTCTTTTCGTCCTTTTAACTACAACAACATAAACAACATAATAGGTACTGTCTACAATATCACCAACATAAAAAGTACAATGTTGATGATATTGAATTAGCTCGGCAAAAACACACTACTTCTCTTTTTTCACCACTTAGGAGGAGAAACATATCGCAACAAAGACTGTGCTGCGTCCGATGGACGATGGAGCAAGGTGACTAGCATGTGCAGAACAAATTACTTTGGAGTGAAGAAAACATTTGCATGATAGAGTATTTTTTTTAGTTTGGATTTAAAATGACAAGCCACTTACAAAGGAATTGGGTTTCATTCAGAATTTGGTATTTACATTGCCATTTTTCATCACTTTAAAGTAGAATGAACTTCTATTCAGAATAATGAAGAATAAAACTCTCATGTAATGAAAGCTATCGTGTGATTTCAGGCTATTTTATGACAACATTACCTTCCCTTCTCATCCCATCCCTTAAAGATAAAAAAGACTTCCCATGTTGGGTGAAACAGGTTTTATTTTCAGCAAATGCTGTTTATGTCACTCTCACCTCAGTCAGGATTGTACATAATAAAAAACCAAGGGCCAAAAAAGCCACCTTTAATTTGATGGTGTAACTCTAAGCATACACAGCTTTGATTAGTCCAGACTAAACTCTGCTATGCTGCCAGCTGTGGGAGGAATACACAGACACCCCAGAGATGACCCTAATTGTGAAAATGAAGTATTAATAGCTTTAAATTACACCCAAGTGGTTATTACCCAGGCACAAAATAAAGACATGTTCCTTTTATCTTTCCGTTGAAATCATTAGCAGAGTTTGGAAAAGAAAACATTTTTGGATGAGGTTGAGATGATGAGGAATGAGATGAGTATTCTGCACATTACTACTGTGCTAAAACGAGGAATGTGTGCACACGAGCATGGACATAAACCTGTCCATGCTTTGTCAGTATCTAACATCTCAACTTTAAAGGTATCTAGAAATCTACACGTGTGAGTGTGAGTGTGAATGTGCACACAAGACAAGAGGAGTTCAGCACATAAATTAACCCAATTTATCATGAAGCTTTATCTGAATGTTTTATTAATACATTCCATTCTGTGTGTTTTAGGTCTAAAGTGATATTATGATGATCATGATAAAAGCAGCCGGCTTAGATCAATTTAGAAATTTAAGACAGAGCATTAACAACATATTTACAACAAAAACAAAACAAACAAAAACAATCTCCTAATTGGGGATTATATGAGTCTCTGCAGCTTTAAAACCCTGCATGTGTACGTAAGCATAACAGATTGTGATCATGTTCATTTGTAACCACTCAGGCTGCATTCAGTGGTAATCTAGGACACATTTCACTACATTCATTTAACAGTCTGAATACGATGCGATCCTCTGGGTGTACTTATAAAGAACATACTCACCTGAAATGTGTCTAAACAAATAGTTGCAACTTGAATAGCTATCAAGAAAATGTTAAACTTTGTAAAAACAGCCCCAAAATAAATACAATTGAATACTTCACATTTTTGCAGCTGCTCAGTAGGAATAAACCAGGTATTAAAATGTAATTAAATTGGATTTTATTATTTTTCTCAGTAAAAAAACATATTGATTGTTCTTGCATTGGTCACACTCATAAAAATGTTAGCTTTCCAACTCTGTCACTTCAGCACATCACAAAATTATATAGCAAACAGATCCAATCCCCAGTGATCACTGAAGACATGTGTGGATGAATTGTAAGGATGGGAACACACAGTGAACAGGCCAGATATTATAAACAGTGTCTGAAAACATTGTATGAAATTATATCTCTCTTCTCTAGTTCTACAGCATAACAAGGACTTGTTTTTATTTCTGTAATGTTTCACACAGGCCTTTGTGAGCTCTGAAAAGCTTCAAAGTGAGATTACAGAGCCTAAACTTTGAAGTTTAAGAGAGTTGGAGCATTAAAACATGTGAATAAGAAGGAGAGCAGACTTCCATGTGGTAGGAAAAACTGAAAACGTGTCTATTAATTTTTTTTGGCAAAAAATAAATCGAGGCTAAAAACAAACAAATATAAGGATCAGTTATGTTTCCTTTTAAAAAACATGGCACACACTTAAAATATATTTATATATAATATCTGGTGCAAACATGCATATGAGAGCAGTTGTGATTTAGTCCCAGTTCCAGGGAGGACCCCCACCTTAGTCTTTCGTGATGAGCTGTAGTAAGATGGATGATATCCTGAAAAAAAGACAATTTCCTGGTCTAATCCTTGGCAGAGACAAACAACAGGAGATTCCACTGTCTTTCTGTGCATGTGTGCTACTGCAGTCTTTTTATGCCTAATAGATCTTGGTTTATTGCTTTTAATTCTTAGATCAATAATGCAGATGACTCAAGTTATTTGAAGGTTTCTATTGGCACTCGAACAAACCTGGATTTCAACCTGACTTTTAGGAAGAAACTGTTGAAATACAACAGATACCGGAGTTTTAGTGCCAGCCCAAAGGCAACACAATGACGTAATTGCCAGACACTACGAAAACAGAAAAATCTCACCATCATTTCAAACCACTAGAAAGACTTTGTGGTCTTAAATTATTTTGTCTCAACACTACTAATGGTTTGCTATGGCTGTTTGTGTGTAGATGCAGAATATGTAAGAAAGAAGAAGAAAGAACTGTGTTGTACAATAACCCAAAGCCATGCTGCTTTCTCTTGCACTTGATTAGGAGCAGACTGGATGTGATAGTTACTATGATGTTTTAATGTAGAATAATGTTACTATAAATGATGAATGTGGATTTATTAGGATATCATCCATTGGTGGAACTTCCTGTCAGAACAAAAGAGAGGAAACAGAGGAGGTGCAGAGAAGCTGCACAGTTAAATAAAAAAACAGCAAAAAAAAACCTTATATCTCCCTCCACCTACCAATCAAACCCAGTAAGTCTGATCCATACAAACCAGTTAGGGGTGAGCTCATTGTTTATAAGTTATGATGAACACATGTCAATGAAACATCTGCTTTTTTTTAATACTTTGTTTTCTGTCATTCAGTATAGTAGTGGATGACATCAGTGTTTCCACCTGGTTAACTGGGCGTGTTCACTGATAAACACAGATATTAAACTTAGCTCTGATGTTTGCCTGAACTGAGTTGCAACCTGTCCATGTTGTAGCCCACCTCTCTCCAGGTGACTGCTGGGAAGTGTCACAGTTTGAGTTACATTTTGTTTATTTCCTGTTTTGTTTTTGTATTGTTTCCTTTTTATTTTGATATTGTTTCCTTTTTATTTTGGTATTGTTTCCTGTTTTGGTTAAATGCGTTTCTGTTTGGTTTCCTTATTTCCTGTTTATTGGTTCACCGGGTTTCAGTTAAGTTATTCATTACACCTGTTTCTTGTTTGTTTCTGTGTATTTATTCTCCCTTGTTTCTTTTCTCAGGTGTATTAGTCTTCCTTTGTTTAAGTTCAATAGGTGTTCAGTTTGGTGCCTTGGATTTATGTTATTTAATCAAACCAGGTATTCTGATGCCTCCTCAACCTGCGTTTGGGTCCACCCCACCTCCGTGCCTTTCCTTTCGTGACAGGATGGGCTGCAGCTACCTGTGACCTTGAATTGTATGTTGAAGTTGAGATATCCAGAAGAGAACAGTTTAAATCTGATCCAGTATTTTTCATGTCTGTTTTTTTTATTTTCTAACACAAAGAAGGAAAAATGGTGCTTTAATCTTGACCACTGTGCTGGAGTAAAGATATAAATAACAAATTACAATAGATGCATTTAATGACAGATTAATGTTTGTGGCAAAACTTGCATCAGAATTCTGTCATCAGACCAACAGCTGTATGGGTACAAAGACTTTACTCAATTTCTAAGGACTAACATCAGGAATATGCTTACATGGGCTACTTTTCAGTGAAGTTAACGTCACCGTTTAAGTGATGAGCCACTGTTTTCAGTAAGTGAGAATCTAAACAAAAGAACAAACTATGGAAAAACAGATATCCTAATGCATATTATATTGCTAATTATATTGCATATATTGCTAATGGCACAACTTCTGACCACTTCTGAGGTGGTAATGAGGAAACAGTGTCAGATGACTTGATTAAGAACAATCAATATAATGCAGAATTCTGCTGTAAATCTGAACTAGAGGGATATTTTCAAACCAAAGTATCATTATAATTAACATACTAGTTATTTAGGCGGTTTAGAGTTGACTCTTTGAACATGTGCTCTGATACACAGATAATGTGTTTTTTTATCTGTCACTCAGCTTGTGACAATATCCTTATTTATGGGAAACATTTAATAACTTTGTACAATGTCTTGTTTTTTTTAAAGCTTTGCTTACTCTATGTAAGTTTGGGTAATTATTTTTGCATGCTTTAAACAATGAATTTTCTGGATATTCTGTTAGCTATTGTATCAATGTACATTTGTATCAATTGTTTAAGCTTCTTTTTTTGCATTGTAACACAACTTCTAACCTTTTAACCAAACATATAAACCGTCTGTAACTGATCTTGACCCTTGATGTCACTGGTTATTTCTGCACTCCAGAAGATTTGAGTTGCATCCTCCGGCATGAACGGCCAAAGGAAAAGATTGAGTTTCTAAGCGGCGTATTAATATAATCATGCAGCATTGTTAACAGATGTCTCTACACCAAGCTTGGCCAATAGATTCTCTATCAGTGTGTATTACTGCAATCAATACTCACATTAACAAGCTGTCAGGACCGATGAAATACTAAGAGAAAAGGCATTTCATGTTTGATTAGGCTTTTTGCTGGTGATTGCTCTGTTATTTTGCAACGTCACATGAGAGATTCTATGGAGAAAGCAAGAAATGGAAACGATGTAGGTTGATGAACCTGAATTTTCACTTTACTGGTCTGAAATTATTCCTGGATTTAACAAATCTTCTCCAGAACACATACATCATCGTTATTCTTAAGCCTTTTTCCCCCTTAAGATTTTTTTTGTACATAATATTTTACTGCATCAATCCCTTTATTTAGCTGCAGTCATACCTAAGCTGTGCCTTCATGAAGTAGAATTTCCTTTGAAACATCTTTAAATGTATTTTTAAATATTCTGCTTGTGCAATATTATTTTCAAAACACAAAAACTGAAAAAAAAATCATAAACAGCTACAAACCCTCATGCTGTATAGAAGAAATAATGATGCATGTACATTTCTACACGTGTATTGCCTTTCCTTCTGAGAGACTTTATCATATTTATGTATCTCCAGGAAGCCCTCTTGGCCCTGATGTCTATGGATTTCACCATTACTTAATAGCAACTAAAAAACAATTTATGCCACTTAACTCAGGGTAATATGTTGTATCCTGACACACAGTTGAGTAACCACCTTGACTTTTTCTCCCTCTCCTCTTACAGTTATGGAAAACAAAATACTTGGCATTCAGCCACATACAACACGGAGGCCCATTATCATCTACATGCTTGCTAAAGCAGCTCTGAAACAGAAGAAGTTCAGCAAGGCCTCTCTTGCTGTCCAGGTATGACAGGCTGAACATCTCAGTAATCACATATGAACAGTGTAATTAAATGCAATGTGGACAGAGCGAGGCTGCCGGACTGGATTCTCCCACATTTAGTACATTTGTAAAAGATATTTCGCAGTTTAGTTTAAATCCTAATTATATGTAAAGCAAGTTATGCCTCATGAAATAGCAATTACCATGAGCTGTAAGCTAGAAAACTCACCTGGAGAGGTCCCGAGGATTTATTAAGGGGGGCAATGTTTACATTTTTTCTGCTTTCATCAGTGCAAATGTTCTACATGCACACACATTCATTCATTTCTCTGGGTGCTATCAGTCCTGTGTGCCTCCAGAGGAAACTGTATCAGGCAACAAAGGTCATGTGACCTGGGGAGTCAGCCTTTCTTAATCCTACTGTCAGCCGTAATTGGGCAGCTGGGGATTGATCTAGAAAATGCTCAGTGTGTGAGAGAGAAAGAAAGAGAGGGAGAAAACAACGATGGTGTGTGCATGGACATCCGTATCCTAAACGGGCCTTCGGCTGTATTTTAAAGCTGGCTTCACTGTTTGGTTTGAAGGGAACCAGACAACCAGGGTGGATCGCTTCAACAGTCATTTGTTTACATAAATGGTAATCCGGTAATAATCTTTAAATTTACCACCACGTTTAAGGCAAGGCAAGCTAGACTACAACGAAGAAGAGGAAGAAGAAATATGCTTTTAGGTCACAAATATTCATAATCCTATCATGTTTCTCGGTGTCACACTGATCTGCAGCTGATGGTGATCTCTGTCCAATATGGTGTCTTTCACCAGTAGAGGGCAATACTGCTAAAACAAGTGTGACCAGTGCCCAAGTTCGTGTCAGGAAGTGGATAAGGTGCAGCACTCATTATTATGTTTCCAGATACTCCTGGGTGTCTCGGTATTTCAGGCTTTGCATTGTTTCTGCTTGTTTACCACCCTTGTCCCCTGCTACTATCCTTTACATTCACCTGGGACTTAGTTGCATCTCAGAGCCTAAAAAATGGGCATAAAATAATAATGAGCTCAGTTTAAAGTAACCAGATCTTAAAATCAATCATCACATCAAGCTAATATTTTGGTTTTTATTTCTAAAGGAATTTTGTGCGTTCAAAAGTAAATATTTGTTCTCCATAAATAGCTTGAGAAAAAAAAACTCATTAACTGCAGTTTTTTTTTCATGAATAAAAGCTTGGGTTTTCCGAAACTCCCCCTAAAGAATCCTAAAATGACAGACATACTGATCTGAGGCCATAAAGAGAGCTGTTGTTTAGACAGGTAATGGGCTGAGAGAAACATGACATAAGAAACCGCTGTTACGCCTGATCTGATTGCAAACAAACTGCACATTAATGTGTGTGTGAATGCTCACCATATCGTACCTCCTTCTGAGATTATAGTTCCCCTGTTTATTTGTTTGCCTGCCAGCTGCCCTTATGCTGGGTACAGAGGCTGTGGTTCATTTAAGACATCCACATATTTACACAGCTGGATGTGAGCTGATAAGATGCAGTCTGATATTAAAGATGGGAAGTGGGTTGATTTATCTTGCTCATTTGCATTTATATTTTTAACTTATAATTAAATCGCAATCATTACTGTCATCTTCCTTTTTAAAGTCCCTGTTTTAGATATTTGTGTACAGTGTGAACAAAACCAGAGAGCAAGGATTCATGAAGACATACTTGATATTCAAAAAAAGAGCCCAAAAAATTGTTAAAAAGACAGTAAGACATTTCACAAAACAAAATAAATAAATTATAAGTTATAATTATAATTAAAAAATAGAAAATAAATTATTTGGGTAACTAATGCAAGGAATAATACATGGTTAAAAAAAAGCAGCTCGGTATCAACTTCCAAATCTTGAGCACTGCTAACTGGTAGGTTTTCATTGTTTTTCTGCTCCAACACACGTAATGAATGTGTCATTGTGACGATGCTGACAAAAAGGTGTTGGAGTAGGAAAACAGCTAATATCTGCTGGATAGGACCATAGTTTGACACTCTATAGATATAAACACATGTTGTCCAATTAAAACACCCTTTAACCTTTTAAAAAACACCATTTAGATTATAATAATTAATAAAAAACATACCATCTGTACATTGAGAAGACATTTTAAAATAATAATTCTCAACAGGAATTTGCCAAAACCTCGTAGAAATAAATTTTTTCACAAGAATCTAGAGATTTCTGGTGTACAAGGGACATATTTCATGATAAATATCCATGACCTTCATGCTCTGTACTGCATTAGAGGTACTTATGCTTCAGATTACTAACAGAAATCATGTGAACACAGTTCACTATGACATGCACAAGCACAAGTCACAAAGCACTCCCACAGAAAGAAGTTATGTATAAACATGGTTTACAATATTTTTACTCACTTCTGTAGGTTAAAGGTTATTTAAATTACTTTTAGAAAACCAGGCATTAGTTTGGTTGAAATTATGGTGCGTGAATCCTTAAGACTAAAGAATAACAGGACTGTTGTGGAATAAGTCACGGCAAAGGGCCTGCATCTCTGATGGTATTGGTGGTTATTTTAGTTCCTAACTAGCAGCTTGCACTTTTGTAACCAATGTTTAAAGACAAATTAAGGTTTTAGGACAACTTATGTCCCCTATAGGCATCTTTCTCGCCTTGCAGTTGCTTATTGGGAGAAGTGAATAGTATAGTAATAATGACTTCTAATTAGTAGAAGTAGTAAAACTGGAAGTAATAAGTAATTACTTTCATCTTCTACTGGTCTGGAAGTTTAACTAAAATCATTTGGGACATGAAATGATAAGTAAGGAAATGCAGTAACAGCTTGAATTTAATTAAAATGGGACAAAATTTTACCTCCAAATGGTCCAGCAACCAGTTTATTCATAGATTTTTACAAACTCTGTGAAGTAGAGGTGATGCAGCACAGTGGTAAGTCTGACTTCGTCCCAGTTTTTTTTAATGTGTTGATACCATCAGATCCAATTTTTAGCTGATTTTTTTTTCATGACATAGCAACATTTGATTGCTTTTTATGTTCTATTGTAAATTAACTTTAGCTTGATGCGACTTTGGATTTTGTTGTTGCATTTTACACACATCGTCCTGCATCATTGAGCTGGGATTCTAATTAGCTTTATAAATAATGAACCCCATTTTTACAATAAAACCTATAAACCGAGATGCATGACGCCACATTCCTTCTTCATCTTTTCATGTTTCATTCATTTCTAACCTCTCTCTTCACGGTCTAATGGATCATTTTTACTTCCTACCTCACCCATCCCCATGCCCACTATATCCAACTCAAACTCTCTCCTCTATTGCACCTTTTTTCCCCACCTCCAATATCCCTTACTCGCCCTCCTGCTTTCAACCTCCCTCTTGGTTCCATACAAAAGCCACATGGAGGGTCTGCTTCTAATCTCCACATGCTGGGTTCTCCATTTGTTTTGCTTGTCCAGGGACCCCACAATGTGGTTTCCAGTGCCCAGGACCCACACGGTGCAGATTTAATTAGATAAGGGGAATGGTGGAAGGAACTGGAGAATTGAAATTGGACATGGGGGTTTCACAAGGAGTGCTGGCAGGTCCTTGGCACTGCATGTGCTCAGCACAACAATGTATTTCACACTGAGAAGGGCAATGGGAAAGCAGAGAAGAAGGGGGGGTAGTAAAAATAAAGAATGGAGATGACATACTTAACTCTACCCTGTTAGTCACTATGGGTGAATGTGACTACCGGGCTTCTGATGCCACAGAAGCCAAAGAGGCTTACAATTTTTCAAATGTTATTTAAATGCATACGATGTGCCATGAGAGTGTGCTTTGCTATACCACAAAAGTAATATGGGCACCTATCATTGAAAAAATGCTTTATTTTATAAGATTCAGCAACAGCATAATTAAGATAATCTTTTTCTTATTGCCATTTAAATAAGAAATTATTTTATTAGTAGTAAACTCATCCATCCATTTTCCATACTTGCTTCATTAATTGACATGGGTTTGTTAAAAAATTGCTAACTTATAGAGGGCTCAGGCTTGAAACAGTTTGGTAAAACAAAAGTGATTCTCAGATATGGGGGGAACCTTTATTTGCAGGCTGTATTCAAAACTGGAAAATTAGACTAAATCTGGACATTCATAGCTGTGGATCTTTGGAGTCTAGGATTTTATTTCAGCAAGATTATATTCATGCAAAGACAAAGTTCGTCTTGAAAAAACCTTTTATGTGTAGAGGGAATCATTTCAAGAAATACAGACCTCCTCACAAAACCTGTGAGGACACCTCAAGCAAAGGATTGCAATAATTTATTTAAGTCAGGTGTGTTGCAGCATATAAAAACCAGAAAGCCACCCTCAAGACCAGAATTTGATATTTATATTTTGCTTTAGGCAAGAAGCACAGAAGCATAGAGGATTCCTTTGTTTCGCTTTCCCAAAAAAGAGCTATACACGGGCTCAATCTTTTCAGCCTAACAATACAGGACTAAAATCAAAACAACCCAGTGTCATAAAACCATACTGGTGTTGCATGTTATTGATGCATGTTTTGGTCATAATCATGCAAAAAAAATAATATTATAGATGTCATAGTAAATACATTATTTATAGTAAATAAATATAATAATAAATATATAACTTTTTCACTTTTGTCATGTTGAAATTCGGAGTGATCCCTTGCTTACTTTTATGATGCCATAGTTTTATTATGATCAGAAAGAAGATGAAAAGCAACCAAATGAGGAAAACTAGCTGTACTGGGGTCCGTTTCACAAAGCAGGTTTAGTGAGAGTAAACTCCAGCCTGTTTCACAAAGAAAGTCAAGTTTAACTCCGAGTCAGTTGCTATGGTAACAGTGTCTCTGAAACTAACCTGGTCGGCAGCAGGTTTTATTCTTGAAACCCTGAGTTTATCTCAGTCTCCTCCCTCTTTCAGAAGTAGCTACTGCGCTCAATTTCCTTAAATTCAAAGTCTCACTCACTTTGTCAGTTGAGTTTTTTGCAAACATGGCATGTCCATTTATTGACAAAGAGGCAACTGATATTTGATAGAAATTTCTTTATAGTTTCAAATATGTAGTTACATGAATTTCAGAAGAAAGGGCTCTGGCACTAGAAAACGTAACTGTTTAATTGTGCAATGGAAGTCGAAGGACCATCTTCTCATTGTTCACCCCCCCAAAAAAAAAGAAAGATAATAATAT
>JBAMIG010000006.1:19173031-19184658 GCA_037177335.1 Kiunga ballochi | reverse complement strand
ATGATGTGGTTCTGTTGGCTTCATCTGGTCTTGATCTCCAGCTCTAGGAGTTTAAGTAAGAGGGGGGGGGGGTTGAATGGAGCGATAGGGTGAGATAGGGTGAGAAGCATCATCCAGGAGGAGCTCAGAGTAGAGCCGCTTCTCCTCCGCATCGAGAGGAGTCAGATGAGGTGGCTAGGGCATCTAGTTTGGATGCCTCCTGGACACCTCCCTGGTGAGGTGTTCTGGGCACGTCCCTGTGGGAGGAGACCCCGGGGGACACGCTGGACTGATTACATCACGCGGCTGGCCTGGGAACGCTTCGGGGTCCCCCCAGATGAGCTGGTGGGGAGTGTAGCTGGGGAGAGGGAAGTCTGGGCTTCCCTCCTTGAGCTGCTGCCCCCGCGACCCGACCTCGGATAAGCAGCAGAAAATGGATGGATGGACACAGAAAGGAAAACTAAATGTGGACGACATCTTTACTTCCTTACTAAACTATCGGATGCTTTAACATAAGCTACCTTTTCTATATTTTATCTTTGGTGTTAATCATATGTTGAAGTAGCTGCCAATCATGTTGCTGAGACAAATTATGAGATTAGCCCTTTAAATTTCAGTGTTTCATTTGACCCTGAGCTGGCCCCGCTGTGTATAAGTCTATTACACTATGTGTGCTTTGTCAGCATTTGGAGAACACACTGGTGTGAATTATACCTACAGCAGGACTGAGAGATGTTTTTGGTTTCCCTCCATTTAAACAAGCATTAGTCATGTTTGTTCAAACCACGTGTAGAAAGCAGCCTTCATGCAGCACGCCACCTTGCAAAACACAATAGCGAAAAAATAGGAAAACTTTAACATTTAGAGGACAGCAGCCAAACAGAACATAACGGCCCACGTTTTTTCCCCACAGTGACACTGTATATCGTAGAAAAGTTGTTTTCACCCAAACAAAAACAGCCAGCACTGCTGTTCCTAAGCGCAGGAAGAGCTGCTGAAAGATTTTCAAAGATGTCAATATCACAAGTCACCTGTGTGAGTTTGGCTGAAAGACCTGCAAGATCAAATTAGTGTAAAAACTTATCCACTCAACAAAAAGGGATCATTTTAATTATGAAAACGAGAAAGTGAGATGAAAAGACAAATCAAGAAGCAATTACAAGAAAGTTCAGAGAACATGCCGGCAGGGAGAGATCATTCCTGTTACCAGAGGTGCACCTGAGTGCTGTTCAAAGATGACTCATGATAAAATAAACAGTAAGTGCAAATGGCAGCAACCACAGCTGGAAGACCTCTGAAGTCTGCAGCTATGTTGCGTCAAACTATTGTGTAAGATGGGAAGACACCAGTTTCTTTTCTGAACTCAGAATTCAAACAGAAACGTAATCAGTAGAGAAGCAGGCGATCAACAGACATGCAAATTGTTGTCATGTGAATAGTAAAAGGCATCAATGTGAAAAAAATCTAATTAAGACATCAGTTGAAGACTAAAAACAATGCTTTGTTAGACTACACAAACAGATCCCTACTTCATTAACAAAGTTGCACTGAAAATGTAATTACTCATCATGCTTTGAATGTTGGCAAAAAAATGTAATTTACACTCACTGAAAATATGTCTTGTTTGTTAAAGAATATGTAAAGTAAAACTCAAAGACTAATGAGAACTATGCAATAGTTGGTAATCCATGTGGTTGATGGTGAACACGACACCTGCCCAGCAGCTGGTAAGAACATAAAATGTGCCAAAATGTGGAAGTAGAAAAATGTGTATGTTGCACTAACTCTAGCTGCCCTCTGTATATATTAGGTATAGTATATGTAAGATATGTCATTGTGAGTTCAAGCAAGTTTCTATCGTGTTCAGCCCAAGACGGAATATGTTTGGCTGTAACAAGTGGTCAAGTCTGGCGCCAAACTAAACAAAGAGGTGTATCTGCTTTCCCTACAAGAGCAAAAAAATTCTGGCAGCAGTGCGGTGTCCACTGGATTTAGTTAAAGCGTGCTCTGCTTTTATACGGTGAAACCTTGCAAAGAATGAATAAACGAGCTATAAAATATTCTCTATGTTGGATTTGCTGAGTCAAAATTTTTATTGATCTATTTATTTTTTCACTGTCATCACATCACATTGTTTTTATGAGCAGTTTAGTGTTATTTATCACAGGTACAACGTGAGGATATTGTCTTGCCCCTGCTGGTGGAATAGTGCTTAGCATAAGTAATTTAAGCAGCACTATCCTGTTTTGCTCTGCGATGGACTGGCGATCTGTTCAGGGTGTACCCAGCCTCTTGCCTGAAATGCTGCTGGGAGAGGCTCCAGCTACCCCTGACCCTGTATTGGCTAAGCAGTTAAGGAAAAGATGGATGGTTGGATAGATGTCCTGTTTTGCTTTAAGCTTTAAATTATTTGTCTATAAAGGACCAGAAAGATCTTTGGAGAATCAATACTGCATCCTCACAAGGTGTAATAGATTGTGAAATTAAATATTACATTGCTAAATATAATTTCAAATACAACAATTAATTAATACAATAAAAAATGCTAATAGAGAGCATTATTAGCATCTATGAGCTAATTGCTAATAGAGAGTTAGCCACACTTGGAGAGTAACAGCTCTACCTTGTCAAACCTTAAGGGAAACTTATAATTTCTTTGATGGACAGATTCCCAAAGTTGTCACTTATCAGTCACAGTCTCCTTAAAGTATTTGCATTTTACCCTTCTGTACTGTCAACACAACTAGCAAGCTGTTAGCTAACCAGCTGTTAGCGAGCTATGAGCAAGTTGAAGTGTGGCTGTCTGACCAACAGGAGTGCTGGTCACCATTAAGGAGCTGCTGTGATTTGGTTTAACTTAGTTTTCACTGCTCAAGGCCCCAAAGAGTCACACAAAAGTTCAATAGAGGATAAAACCACTAAGAATTTTTTTTAAATTTAATTGCAAAAAGGATTTTAAAATGCAGAGGGGAAATGAAAATGGATACGGAAATCATGATTTTTATTCTAAGGCAGAAAAAGGTATTTATTATCATAATTATAAATTAGTTTATTAATTGTGCATTTAGAAATAGTATTTAATGTGTAATTACAAAACACTTTGAAAATGGATAATTTTTTAAAAATAATTATTGATTTTGAAATTATGTTCAGCAATTAATATTTTGATTTCACAATCTATTACTTCTAATGAAAATGCTGTAATGCTCCTTTTCATTGACCCTCCTGGTCCCCCATACTTGGCCAGGTTAAGGAGAAGGAGAAGGAGAATTGTCAAAACCTTGCAAGGAAGAGAATGATGTAAAGCATAGCTCCACCATTTAAAATGTTTTTTCTTGGTGCATTGAAAAAAACATGTTAAAGGTATTTATTCATATCTGTTTATCATTGAAGACATTCTTTTTCAGCAATAACTTATCCATCACAATAAGCAACATCCATTTTGCTTGAGAAAAGATTGTGGAGAATTATAAAAAAAACTCAGAATTGGAAATAGCAGAGAAGAGTGAAGCAGCAGGCAGCAGCCTCTGCAAGCTGAGCATCAAGAGAACAATGCATGAGATGGGATTTGTTGGCAGACTAATGGCAGTTGTGCAGGCATGCAGGCTTTCAGACAGTGGGGGTTTATTAAAGCACATGTAGAGATAACGTCAGCCTAAAGAAATAAAGTGAAGTAAATTTGGTCTGAGCAAGTAGAAACAGCTGAAAGTGATGGAGCAAGCTGCCAAAGGCAGGATTGTTATGTTGCTGACATTCATGATTGGATCCTGACAAATTCAAAGACCAAAAAAAACTTCAGGGTGGGAAAGCAGTGACTGGGCTCACAGACACACACAAACAAAATAAAACATGAACACTGGTGACAACGACATAGAAACCAACAGATATGAAAAGATAAAACAATATTAAGAAAAGCTGTGGACATTATCTGAGATCATAACTTATATATCAAAATGGGTTTAGCCAGTGTTTTTTTCATATTTTCCACTCCTAGTCTTACACACACACATGCATACACTCACACAAACCTGAACACACTGCCGGCCTTCTCCCCATCCCTGGCCTATGAAATAAGGGTGCTGATGAGCAGCCCCTATCAGCAGATGCCATCTTGGCTTGTCATCAGTGGCTTGCATGGTCACAGAGAAAGGGGCTCGTGGCTTCACCTTTCAAAGAGTTTTTTTGCAAGCTGCTCCCTCTACTTAAATTCCTATGCTCTCCATCTCTTTATGCTACATTTATTACCTGCACTTAGATAATATCCTGTCTGATCGTCTTTTTTTCCCCCCCTTTCAGGTCAAATTGCAGTGACTCTGAAACCAGCAGCCTTTGGAATAAGTTGAGGTGTTGAAAACTTGACATCACCATCATGAGCACTATTTTCTCTATCCACCTGACTTTGCTTAATTAATAAGAAACAGGCTGGGTTTATTAATGTACTGGGTCTAGCATACCTGTGCTGTCAAAGTCATTTTAGTATATATAATATATACTGTATGTACCTTAGGTTTACCCTGTTCTGTAGATTACAGTTAAAGTATTTGCACGCAAAGTTAAAGACATTTAATGTCCTTGTTATACATAAGCTTGTCTGCAAGATCAAAGACAGGTGTATCATCTAACTTTCCGCTTGCAGTTGTCTGCTTGTGTCTGCATGTCTAGTTGTTTGTATATTTGCATCTGTTTGGCTCACATTGTTTCATCTGGTCTGTGTGAGTGTTATGTGGTAAGTCATTAAGCAAGAGGCTGAAAGTGTTAGTGTCATCATGGAGGGGAGATTAGCTGAACACAGCATCTGTCTGGTCACACGGCTGCACAGGAAATATACACTCTCTCATATGGCACCTAGTACCTGTTTCCTCTTCAAAAGTTTGAAAAGAAAACAAACATCTGATTGGGAAGGCAGTGAATTTCTCTCTTTTGGCTGGAATGACGTCGGACGGGTGCTCTGTTCCTCATCGCTCTGGAGACCTGACATGTTAAAGAGGAAGTTTAAAAAAAAGGAAGAAAAGTGTTTGAACAAGGAAATGCTCTTCATTGTGGGTTTTTATTTTTTGTGATCTTAGTAGGAAAAGGAATCTCTTTGTATTTGGTTGTTCAGAGAATAACCGCTATAGAATAACAGAATAACAGATATTGACAAACAAAACAGAACAGAAAATACAATTACATGGTGATGAGGATGCTTTGTGGTTGCTTTTGTAAATAAAATTAGTCAATTAAAGGTTCATAACTAACTACTATAAAACACATAATATGTATTTAGTGAGATTAGACAGACAAATTTACAATCCTCCATAGTTTTCACAGAAGTCTTGAGTCATTCACATTTCCTTAAATCTTCTTGCCAGAAACCCAACATTCTTAGTCACCTTCTGTAAGAGGTCTTGAGCAATAGTTTTATAGGCTTTTTGATGATCTCTCACGGGTTTTGTTTGGACAAGGGAAGCTTTTGTTCATTTTCAGTAAAGTCCTACATGACCATTCTAATTTCCATGTAACACTTGTTCAGGAATGATTAAAGCAATAAAAAGCATTTCATTTAAAGGGAAATATCCCACAACACATGACTTTATCTTCAAACACTGTTCCTGAAGTAGCCCGCTGCAGTGACACATAGTTAGTGTTTGTCACGTCTATGAAAAATGCCAAAAAAAAAAACATGGTTTGATTAAAAACAGAAGAACAGTCTCTTAAAGAGGTGACATGACTCAGGACTGAGAGCTGCATCCTGTAGGACCTATTTCCAGCTTTCTGATGTCACAATAAATAATTATGATATCAGATTACGTCTGTTTATCCACCCACAGTGGCTGAACATATGAAAAAAATTTGAAGAGTAATCAGTGGGGTTGGAGAGATGATAACCACACACAATGATTTGTATACATTTACAACCGTTTACAGCAAAGCAACTGGGTTGTGTGTGTGTGTGCGCGCACATGGGGGCGGGGGTATTTTAATCAGTAGCCGCTAGTGAAAAAGGTTATGAACGAAGCTGGGAAAGTGGCCAGAGAGGCCATGTCTGAAATCAGTTTGAACTCTGCAAAGTACCATCTCAGGTGAAATAGGAGTCCCTGGAGGAATCTGACAGAAATGGATTTCCAAATACACATAAATCATTGATTGCACTAAACTAAACTCGTTTAAGGTCAATTTCAGAACGATTTCCCAACTCCTTTAAACATATTGACATGTTGTATATTTCTAGGAGATTTTTTTTGTGTGCAGGTATTTCTTCTAATTTTATGGAAGAATATTAGCCTAAAATCAACATGAAGCAACACAGTGGTGCTGATCTATTTGTAATCCTAGTTTAACCTAAAAGTAAAGTGGGGAAATCTCTGAAATCATGTTCTATTTAGTTTTGTGGATCGTATGTAAATTCTCCAGGGGCACATCTGCTTCCTCACACTGTCCAAAGATGTACATGTTAGCTTGATTGGCCATTAGAAATTATCCTTAAGGAGTGAATGTGTGTGACTGGATGTTCATTTCTCTGTGTTGGCCCTGTGATGGACTGGCGACCCGTCCAGGGTGTACCCTGTCTTCTGTCTAATGATTGCTGGGACAGACTCCAGTTACCTGTGACCCTGAATTGGATGAAGCGATATTGAAAATGTATGTATGGATGGAATTAAATATTGGAGCTGAAAATAAACTTTAAAGAACACTTCAGGTGTTTTTCAAAGTCAGTACTTCTGGCCTTTTTGATTGCTTCCTGCATCAACACACCTGGATCAGACTGATGTTTCAACATGCTTCAGCAGAACTTGACAAGTTCTAAAAAATTCATACCAAGAGGTAAACTGCAGCACGATCTATCCATTATCTGCTTCGCTTTGCTCCAGTGAAAAGTTGCGGGTAGCTGAAGCCTATCCCGGCAATCATTGGACGAGAGGCAGTTACACCCTGGACAGGTCATTGGGCCATCACAGAGCTCGAGCAGCATGATGAGAAATACAGCCTGTAATCTTGTTTATAGGCAGAAATGCCATGCAAGTCTGAAGTCTTGGACACACTTTCCCATTAAATCCAGTTCAACTCGACTGTACTTTATTTATAAATCAATTTAAAACAAACACAATTAAAACAAACTGCTTCACATAATCAGCCAAAGCATCACAAAAGAAAAAATAATTAAAAAGACGATAATTAAAACAGTAAAATAATTGTTCATTGCTTCTGAAAAAACGTAGAAACAAAAAAACAAAAAACAAAACAATTCTAACAAATAGAGATTAAAAACAAATTAAAACTAAAATAGGAATTAAAAAGCCAAACTACAGCACACTGAAACAGAAAACTGTCATGGTCTTAACAGTTTTTTCTATTGCAGCATTCCTCTGGTACTCTTTTCCCAAGAAACACAAAAATTCAAACCTCCACATTTTGTTTTTAAAATTGTATTTCTTAAAGACTGCCACAGAAACACACTCACACACTTGAAGCTGCCCGTATTAACCTTCTTCTACAGTGAGGAAATTTAAAAAACGCCTACGTACATTTCCCATCATTACTCATTCCAATGACGTAAAAACTGTACAAAAATGTAAACCTGTGGATGTACAAAAATCTGACACTCAAGCATTTGATATTCCCACATGTTCAAACAAAACTTGGTTGATATCTGCACCTTATGTAACAGATGTTTTATAGTGTGTTGAGATGGCTGGTGTTCTGTAATGTATGTACACCACAGCACACCTTTGTAGCACTTTAAGCCTTTTTTCAGAGCATCTAATTTTATTTACACTTCCATTAAAAAGTCACAAAAAACAATAAAATCATGAAATCACTGCCATATATGATTTATTAAGGCTAAGGTGTTTTTATAAATATTTTTTTGTTAAGTCCAACTTTAAAGTCTTTATTTATTAATGAGATAGTTAATAGCTGTAGGTTAGTCTCCCACATGCATGGTAGCTTACCACTGCTGTTACGCTAATAAACCTCTTTAAACAATAGTTAATCTGACGCAAATGTTAAACTCATCCACGAAGGATTCCTTCAGGCAAACATTATTTATTCAAGGAACTAATATCCTAAATGACTACATCATTGCACTGTTTTATAAATATATGCAACTGAAAGTATTTTGATTACTCATTACATGAGTTATGGAAACAGCTTCACAATTGTGGCACAGCCTGTAATTTCTCCCAGTGTGTCTGACCATGGGAACATGGAGGTTTCTCATGCTTCAAAATACTTCTTAGAATTGCTTCGCAGCAAATCAGTTTGGTGTAGGTACATTTCATGCTGTTTTGTTGTTTGCTGGACACACCGTGGGAGGCGACTGCTGACAGAGAGAGTAAAAGGTATGTATCCACGGCAACCATGCATCTTTTAGTGTAGGCACATTTGTAAGTGTGTGGTCGTATTAGGTCTATTAAGTGTGTGTTTGCAATGTCCTAAAATGATCCACTGGGCTAGTAAACAGTTGAGAGTGTAGTAAATAAAAGCTATAAAACTACTGGTTCTGCTTTGGCACCATCTGATGAAGCATAGCCCACCCTTGAGACAAGTGTGTTTAAACAATATTACTGTTAATGTGCTTTTATAGAGACAGAGATGTTACTGTATGTACAGTCTGTGTGTTTCATACTTGACATAACCCTGTCTGTCATGATTCCAGGTCTAAGCATTTGTAAAAAAAAAAATAAAAAAAAAATGTTACGAGTTGAAACAAAACCATGAGTGACGTCCCAAGAGAACAAATAATACGAAGCAAATTTTGCATATATTTTGAGGAATTCTTGAAATGAGAAGCTAGAGCAAGCTAGAATAGTAACAGATAGAGAGAGAACACAGTGAAAGCCAGGTCTGGTAATGCCAGCAAGAGGAGGTAAGAAGGGCTGGGAAAGCTGAGAGCTGCAGGCCAAGAGAGCTCATGGGGCTAATCAGCACCACAGCATTTATTTCTAATATTGTGAAGCACACAAGAAGATGAAAACATTATGATTGAGAAACATACACTGGCATGCAACATTAAATAGTGAAGATTTCTCTTCTTGCAATATTGAAATCTATCTCAAACATTAATGGCGTGAATAAATAACATTACAAGTGTGCAACTGAATATGAAGTATCAACCTGCAGGTGGAGATGCCAAATCTTCAAGCTGTTTGCACAACCCTGTCCTTCCCAATTCTATGCCAATATATGAGGAATATATTTGAGTTTTCAGAGAATCAAAGCTTGTAAGCAGTGTGGCTAAAGCAAAGGTTTAAAGGGATTCATGTTTGTGTGTGTGTTGGTGCATAGTATGTGTGACTGCAACCTGCTGTGTCATCAGACATTTGGTCACTAGAGGTGATGAGGGGAGTAGTCCCTGGAATGCCCTCTGCCATATCTGTAAAAAAAATCCCCACACTCACATAATCACACACACAAACACACACACACATACACACGCTCAGTGTCTCTCCACCTCAACAAGCCCCTGCTGCCCAGGCTTCATTACCTTCAAGGTTCCCCCACTAAGAGTACTAAGGTGGGGGGTGGGAGAATGAGTGAGAGCAGACAAAGTTGGGTCTCCCCCTTCTTTCCGGAGCCCTGGGGCTTCACTGGAATTTACACCCCTGAGCCTGAGAACGGAAAGGATCCACACTCCTCCACTCTTTAACAGAAGGGGAACCCTGGGTCTACATGAGAGGAGGGGGAGAATGAGAACTCAGAGAAGCAAAATGAAACTGATTTCCCTTGTCCTTTGGTGAGCTTTAGTGCTCATGCCTCTCAGCAGGCTTTTCTGGATGCTGGAGGGATGAAGATCAGACGTGGGGGAGGAAAAAATAAATGACTGCGTTTGTCTTCTTTTTATTTATCTTTTCATTATCTTTCTTTTTAAAGTTGACCAGATTTTAACTCCATCCTGTCTGATGCTGTAGTTTTCCACACATTTTGTAACCATCTTCACCGACAATTTCCTTTTACTTAACAAGCCAAATTAGATCCATATTAATGTAACCACAGGAAAAGAGTCAATTAGATTACTTCCATCATTAGCGCTATAGACTGCAGGGAGTTGAATTTGATTTCCCTTGTAAAGAAATAAACATTGCTCTGAATTCATTAGTTCACACTCACATTGCGAGTCTGTGTGTCGAGCCAGAAAGGCCCGTAAAAAAGCACTTCCCCTGTAATTGAGGTCAGTATCATCACCATCCCTCTTGTTGAAAATAAACTGAGGCAGAGTGAGGGAGATGGTAGGGGTGGGAGCGATCTCCTGCCACCTGAGGTTTGTGTGTGCGTGTTGGCCTGCTAACCATGGGTAAACACAGTAAATGGTTTTGACTATAAAAACTTACGTTCTCCTGCCCTTTCTCACGAGGAGGTAGTGCCAGAACCCTTTGCTTTGCGCTAACCTTTCAAGAGGGACTCAGATCAAGCTGATTTCCAATTCAATGAAGAATGGATCAACATTATTGCTTGTTGGGATTATGTTTTGTCCAAGTTATTGTCATTACCTGATGCCTTTGATTTAACACCATTTTAGGGATTTTTGAGTTTCCTAATGCATTTTCCTCTCATAATATCACAGTAAAATACAGTAGGTCTGTATTTATGAATGGCTTTCATGAAATGGAGTCTTTTTAAGCTATTGACAGCTGTGTTTAATTCTGTTTATGTGACAATTGCCCATTCAAATCTTTTTAATACTTTGTGAAGCCGACTTATTGTGCAATGTTTACACCAACACAGTGGAACACGGGGCCCCATTGTGCCTGGTACCGGCCTTAGAGCTTGCGAACTGAGTTATACCACCGGCTGGGCCAGAGTGCCCCATTAGCTTAATGGGCGTCTAGGATTTCACAGGGGATGCATTGCTGTTATGGCTGAGAGCTTCGCGTTTCCCTTTTTATGGCTCCTTCGGATTCACAACACCCAGAAATAGTGTTTTGGGAGGGAGAAAAGGAAGAAGAGAAGGAGGAGGAAGAGGAGGAGAAAGCAAAACAAAACAAATAGAGAAGCAACTTTACACCAGAGTAGGCCGGGTGAAGGCAGATAGGTCAGGGAAGGGAAGATGGTGTAAGAAGACTGACAGAATAAAAGACAAGTAACAAAAGAAGGAAATGTCTGTTGTTTTGGGTTTTTTTGGGGCGGGGGGGTTCTTATGATGAAACTAAAAGAAATCTTATGTCAGAAGAATAAGTGTGTTTGTCTGTTTTTATGTCTCTCTAAAGCATCAACTTAACAACTGATGACCTGATTTACTTTCTTAAAGCTTTGACTTCTGACCTTAGTGACTCCCCAACAGGTCAGACAGCACAAAGAAAGAGGTCAAGTTCTGTTTTAGAGATGTAGTGAATGCAGCATTTATCTGTTCATTTGCTTAAAATATATTTTTATTATTCATATATCTGACTGTGAATTCTGTGGCATTTCTTTCTTCTTTCATTGACAATATAAAAAATCTTCACAAACAGAAAAAAACCAAAGCAAAAACACATCCACCCAAGACATAGGTCAGCAACCCATGACTCCGGAGCCACATGTGGCTCTTTCGTCCTTCTGTTGTGGCTCCCTGTGACTTTGGAAAATAATGAGTATTTTTAAAAAAAATTTATTTTATTTTAGTTTGTTCATTTTAAAATATAATTCTGAATTTGAAGATTATGGTAAACTTGTAACATTAAAATTAAACA
>JBAMIG010000006.1:19146120-19159759 GCA_037177335.1 Kiunga ballochi | reverse complement strand
ATGGTATGGTCTGGCATAGTATAGTATAGTATAGTATAGTATAGTATAGTATAGTATAGTATAGTATAGTATAGTATAGTATAGTATGGTATGGTTTGGTATGGTATGGTATGGTCTGGCATAGTATAGTATAGTATAGTATAGTATAGTATAGTATAGTATAGTATAGTATAGTATAGTATGGTATGGTATGGTATGGTTTGGTTTGGTATGGTATGGTATTAAGTTATTGCTTAAAGGCTTGTTGAAATCAAATTGAAGAAAAATAACAGCAGAGCTATTTTTTGCAACAAAAAAAACAGGGACAGAACAGAACAGCTGTGTATCATGAAGAAAAAATAACTTCCTCAGCTCTCTTCACCCTGCTGTGTAACCTGCTCTTTGTTCATTCATATTTGATACAGCTCATTTCAATTCAGATTTGCAGGAAGCTGGAGCCTGTTCCAGCAATAGGCAGGCAAGAGGTAGGTACACCCTGGACAGGTTGCCCGTCCATGTCCAACACAGAATGACTGATTAATCCAACGCACATTACACGGTGGGAAGAAGCAGAAGTCAGCGGAGAATACTATGAGTACAATAAGACCAGCTTTGAAAACAAGATTTAGAAATGTGGTGACAAACATTGTTATTAGATGCTAGATGTTTGACCACACATCTCTCAGTGGGAGGGTAGAATTTTTTGAATGCGCTCGATGGCATTGAAACAGAAAGACAGATAAGATGTTGCTTCAGGATCCCAGTGTGATGTAAAAAGATCTGATAAGGGGGAATTTGGAGGAAGGTTATTGAATAACAAACTTGTGCCCCAAGCTTTTACATTGCAAGTTATAAGGTTGGTTCCAAACAAGGAAAGATTGGCATGAGTTTCCAAAACCAGACTCCCTTGAGAGCTCTGGATTACACTGCTGTTGGAAAACGAATCTTTAAGCATCCTCGACCCAGCCATTGACATGAAGGATGGAAAGGTTCCACATGATTCTACGGTTTCCTCGTAGTAACTAAATATCCCAACAAAACAGATCATTGCTTGCTTAAATGGTTGGGTTTGGAGGGTTGTTGGCAGACGTACTGTTATGATAGGAGTGTGTAGCACTATTCAAAGTGAATGACTGTGACAAGAAAACATATTGTTAGTCTTACTGTAAGAATTCTCCAGTCCATTAATTAAACTTTACTCTAAACATCTGTAAATGCCTAAAAATGAAGAATTAGAAAGGTATTATTCAGCAAATCACATGTGAGTCAGAGACTGGAAGTAGAAAGTGCAATTTTATGGACATAGACATTTTAACCCAGGCTTCTGTCAGAAGTACAGACTGAATTGTTTCTTTTAAGCCTCATAAATATTAATCTAGTTTCAATTAAACAAAACAGAAAATAAGAAATTTAAAAATAAAAGTAGAATGTAGCCTCACTATTTTGTATTGTGTATATTTATCAAATTATTGCAGTTAAATTAAAAATGAGGAGTTCCACTTTTTTACTTTAGTCACACTGTATAATAAAACAATGTTCACATTAAAATGGGAAAAATAAACAAAAAGAAGGTCAACTTTATATATATTTGGAATAAATATAAAATATTATATTAAAATTATAATATTTTTACAGTATGACATGACACCCATAATAGGTTTATTTGAGTGAATAGGACCTGCCAGGTTGTCGATTTGACTTAGAGGAACTGTGAAAATGCAGCCAAGTCTATTGTTCTGATAGTCTTTCATCCAAATAGCATGGTCCCACTGCGGTGAACAGAAGAGATAAACAGTCACATAACTGGGAAGCCACCACAACTGTTTTCTATAACTCATAACGATGCTGGGATCTCATTACAAAACAGATGGATGAAGAAACAGGAAAAGAAAGGACGTCAGAGGAAAGAGAATAATCAGAGAGAAAGGTTTTCAACAAAGATTTAGAAATAGGATCTGAACAGTCAAAGGATTGTCCTGATTAGGAGATGTCTAAATAAGCCAGAATCTTTTGCTTGAGAGGGTAACTCGCTGTGTTATGCAACCCACATCCGTAAATAAACCTGGAATTGACACTATATCCGATAAATATGTGTGTCCCATGAGAGTTCACTTGCTTAAAAAGGATCAATCAAACTAGAAAGCTGTATCCCACATACTGAGTTTATTTGCTATACACTTTATTATAAGAGGGAATTTGCAATTGTACAAAAGATTGAACATTTCATACCCTTACCAAACATGTGTCTAATTTAATAGCTTTTCAGTTTGTAACTAATCCAAACTGTGACTATAAATGCTCCAATGAAGCCAATGAAGTAAGCAATGTCTCACACTAAAAATTAAATCTGCTACTATGAAAGAAAGGTTCATTTCCTGAGGAATGATTTCACCACCACCCCATCAGCCTCTAACTAAGGAGCCTTTTTTTAAATGCCAAAACATAACTTTCTGGATATTATTGTGACATTGGCCTGATGAAATTCAGAAAATACATTTTAGAAGATAAATATTTAATAAATGGAAGTCCTTTGGTTCACTGTTGTTCAGGTTGGAAATGAATATAACATTATGAGATTACCTTTTGTCTTTATGATACAGTGTGTAAGTATATATACTTATCTAAGTGTAAGTGTATTTATATGTATATATATATATGTACTGTATATATATATTTTTTTTTTAAATACATATATATATATATATATATATATATGTATGTATATATGCTGAAACTGTAGAGGTAGCAACATAATAATAAAGCAAGTCACTAGTAATTAAATCAATGTTTATTTATTTATTTATGCCAATAAAATTAGGTAAGGCATGTTTATTCGTAAAGCATCTTTCATGGACAGGACAGTTTAAAGTCCTTTACATGGAAAAAGTAAAAGCATTACAGATGGAGAGAAGAAAAAAAACAGTAAAATTCCCAATTAAATAATAAATTTAATAATTTAAAGATTAGATTAGATGACACCAGATTTTTTTTATTTGAACACGTCTATATACAGATTGTATTCTTGTAAAAATGTTTCCAAAACTTCAAACACATGCTTTCATTTTTACTTTCAAGCCCACTGCACCAGCTAGTTTCCCCATATCCCTTGTCACTGACCTCCCATCTCCATGGTGGATGCACAACTAAAGAGCCAGGGTCACTGCTCCTGACAAGCAACCTTCATTGATCTGTCTGTTGGCTAGACACATTGACAAGGATTTGGTTACTGTCAGCACGACACTTCAGAGGACAATCCAACACACACACACACACACACACAATCATACACACACACAGACTCACAGCAGCATGTGTGCATGAATGGACACACATTTTGTGTTGCTGTCCTCCATAACATAACTAGACACACACAGGAAAAGAAGCTCGGAAGATTAAGCAGGTCCTAGGTTTGCTCCTCATTTCCTCAGTTTGTTGCTGCTATCATTAGACAGCACTAACTGTGACGTAACGCTGTTACCATTCTGACCTTTAACATTTGTTTTAGGGAGCTGTTTTGCTGAACTTGTCCAAACCACAACAGGTTGTGTTGTGCCTGTTACCTGATGCGCTGTTCCCGGGCATGCCTCAGACTGCTAAGTCTCCAACATGCCGCACAGGCATGGCTTTCTATAACATGGAAATTCAGTAGTGTTTATTTATAGATTTTCCTAGATGACATCCTAAAATCCTCAAGTGTTCTAGTCTGCATATTTTCAGATTTTCAGAGATTTATGCTGAATGATGGACTTAACAGACATTTGGGGTTCAGGCGTTAAAGCTCTGATTAATTTCAGCTGATGATAGGAGGCAAGAAACTGGCTATCTGTCACCTGCATCAGTTTGATCTGAGTGCACCTGTGCAGGGCTTCCTAATTCAGCTGGAAGGTTATGAAAGTACAATACAATCCTTCATTCATTCTTACTGCATAATGATCTGATTATCAATAAAACCTCAGGCTAAATATTTTATGGATAATTAAGTCATTGCTCTTTTCCGAACGGCCCTCTTCCTTTCCTCTGTGAGCTTTTCTCCCTTTGCTGTGGTAACCTTACCCTTACGAATCACCAAGTGATAAATGATCATTTCTTTCCAGCCCAGTATGGGTGGTTTCACTTGACCCTGCAGCTCAACTCCTCTTCAATGAACAGACGGACAGAGAGACAGTTGAACAGCAAACTGCAATTGTTTCTTTTTGGCTTTGTAAATTCTTAGTATATTAATTACTTAATATATTTAACTGTCACGCAAGTGTGTGTGCAAAAAAAAAGGATGCAACAGAGAAGCTTTGATCAAAGCCAAAATGCTTGAACTTCGTCTGCACTGAGTTACAGTGTCACTGACATAACCAGCTGGAATCTGTGAGTTGAGACACAATAAAAGAAAAGTTAAGGCTCACAGGTAAAAGCTGTAGATGTGAATAATCATCTTTCCTATGTGTGAAAAAATGGCTCTTCTTTTCTCTACAGTCTGCTGTGATTTCCTGTAGTTTCGACTTGTTTTTGAGTGTACAGTATTGCTGATAAGTGCCGGCTATTCTCGTATGTGCAATGTATCAACTTTTTCACTGTAATTGGAATCAAGTGAGGCATACAATCCCTGAGAAAGGTTTCCTGAAAGTACAAGTGTAGCCAATACAATCAGGCCAAGCCATCAGCAAAGGGCTTTAGACAGAAACAAGCTCTTAAACTTGCAAAGATGTTGATAGTGTAAACACCCTCTAATTTCCATCACGATAAACTTGACATGCTCTGTTAAGTGTAAAACTCCTTGATCCAGCCATCAAGTGTTGAATAGCAGAGTAAAGGAGAGCTCAAATATTCGATTGCCTCAACATCAAACATCAAATTCACTACCTGCCAACAATGCATTTTTGTGTTTATTTTCTGAAAGAATATATAAGTATCTGAAAGAATATATATATATATATATATATATATATATATATATACAGCATATATAATAGCAGATAACCATCCGTAGCCATAAAGGAGAATTATGAATTCCCAGAGGAATCTGGGATTCTCTCGAACAGTGGAATTAAGTTTCAAGTGCACCTGTAGGATTCTTCAATATGACGTGCGCTCTTCAGTATGCCTGTCATGCACCGCTCATGGGTGGCACAGTCGTGGGAAGCGGTGGTTCCCGGTCTGACACACATTCCTGTCTCTGAGTGCACACACACCAGAGACATACTCCCCCAGCCCGCCCACCTGGGCTGGATGACCCCCTAAACAGCTCCAATTACCAGGCACTGACAGACAGACAGATTAGGTCTGAACATGGGTGCTGGGCTCTGCACAGACAGATAGACACAGAAAGAAAAAAATGTGGCAAAAGACAGCAATATGGTTGTCCCGGGCAGTCCTCCGGAGGGGGCCGAGGATGCAGAAAGATGAATGGGAGAAAAGGGGTGATCTCAAGAGATTTCTTCCATTAATTACAGCGTGTTTATGTGGAGCTCTCATCCAACCAAACCAAGGTGGAGATTAGTTTGCGCTTTCACCATGAGTGATGTTCTCATGTGCCTCCTTCAAGCTTTGTTCACTTACACACACACTCAAAGCCATTTTCTAAAATAATGCAACTTTACCTTTACCTTTTAAGTACTTGCCTAAAGCGTTCCAGAGAGGAACATTTTCTGGCATGAATACTAAAGCCCAGATTTAAAGCGAACACATGGTTATGCAAAGAATTTCTCATATGACACACCTTCTGACCAGCAGCTGAGTTAATCTTATTTCTGCTGAAGATGGATGAATAAACTGACCACTGCAAGTTACTGAGGTGTGTGGTTTGATTTATCATGTCAAGAATTTGAGCTCTTTCTGTTTACTGGCTTATTTGGCCAGCAGAAGGTTTTTTATCAAGAAAATAGTTGCCCACGCTGGATTTTTTTCCAGTTAAGCCAGCATTTACACAGTAGTGGATGAGGTGATGACAGGGCACACAATGTAGGAGAAAAAACACCCTTCTTATAAGGACTTTTGGAAAGCAAGATTAAAACAGTGAGTTTATTGTTTTGAGAACCTTACATGATGCAGCTGATCCTGCTTGTCCAAACCAACCACTGGCCCACTGAGTGATAGAAACAAACACACTGAATTCTTGCACAAAACCTTCGCTGACCTAAAAACGAGCTGTTCCTCAAGTTTCCATCGCATTATCCCCAGAAGCAGGTTGAGCTCGTAACACAATGCCCACAAAATCCTCATTTGTAACTTCTTTGTTTGGCTTCTTTTTGTGTGGATTTCATTGCCATTTTTTGTATGATTGTGAAATAAGTTCAAGAAAAGCCACATGATGGCTGACGAGAAATTAAACAGTTTAAAAAGGAAAAGAAGAACTCTCATATGCATTGCAGCCCTATAGACATTTCCCAGCAGATCTGCATGCGAGATTGTTCAGCCAGCTTTTTAGTACCGAGTCAAGAAAAACAAGCATTTAATCCCATGTGACAACAGCAGGCCACTCTCCGGCAGGTCTGCTGCTGCTTGCTCTTTTTCATACAGTAGAAATATTCACACAAAAACAGTAAAACATAACTGCAACTCCTTTATTATATGTTTGCATCATCTTGTCTCCCATGCACTCTACCCAAACTGTGCTTTCGAGTTTTTGTTTTTAGTTTAGTTTTAGTTATTTTTATGTGAGAATATCCCGCTGTGTGAGGCATTCATGAACAGACACAGTCTGCAATTCTCCAGATATTCCTGTTTTCAGATTGAAAAAGAGCTCAAATTTAAAGTTAAAGCAAAAGAAAGTCTAGTGAAAAGTCAAAACCAGAAGCTCAAGAGCCACTTCAACATCTCCTACCTTCATGCAGCAGGTTAACCATGAAGCCAATCTCATTCAATCTCAATAATGATTTTCAGTTTCTTGCTTTCAACTGAGGATTATTACATATTTGATGCTGTGGTACACCCTTACTAACACTTCTTGCATTGCTAGATGCAGCTACTTTGCAAGACATAACATTTTACTATAACCATTATTTTAATATGAGTCTCTCCGATGTGTAAAGGTAGGGTTTAAAAGCAGTCCAAATTAAATATGTGGTGATATTTGGTGAAATATCATTTCCTACCATGGTAAACTGCAGACAGCAGATCAGAGCAGCAGCTCATTCACAGATTTTGATTTAGATGTTGAGATGATCTGCTACTTGACCCCATTTTACCTGTTTTTTTTTTTTTTTCTGTGGTGGCAGCATTATGCTTCTGTAGGTGTTTTTAAGGTGTCTGGCCAAGAAAGTTTGGCTCAGCAAGGCCCCTGATTAGAGCCACATTTTCTGTGCAAAGTGCACGTCTGACTGAAGCAGAAAACAAAAGAATTGGAACATAGAAGAAAGATAAAGGAGCTCTGCAAAATTAAAACAAGAAGGTAGGTGAAATCAAGAAACAGGATAAAGAGAAAGGGAAAGTGATAATTAAGATTTTAGGGACTCCCTTTAACAAGTTTCACAAATAGATTTCCACAAGCAGGGCATTAGAACCAGATGGCTTTGTCTTTACATTGTCCAACTTGGAAATAATCAGCCAGAAGACCCATGCACAGCAATAGATATGCTGCTTACAACGTATGCCTGAATTAGTCAGCCGTGCTGTTTTAATGCAACAACAAATGTTTCCTGTTGAAAAAAATCTTAGCAGTGGTGGTTCTGTGATGAAGCACAAAGGAATCAGCTGCAGAAAATGGACAAATTGCATTTCACTTCTTCCAGCATCTTTCTTTCTCAATTTGAATCTTTTCTTCTTAACTTGAGAGAAAAAAATAGTTTATAAGACAAATAATGTCTGAGTGTCTTTATTAATGTTCAGTCTTGTACTGAAGCAGTTAGAAAGATTTGATGTGATGTGTTGGAGCGAAGAAGAAAAACGTGCTTAAATTAGATGAAATTGAAGCTAATCATGAACGTTTTGTTGGAAATCATGAAACTTGGAGGCTCCTACATGTATTTTGTTTGTAGGAACTTTTTATATCATCAAACTTTCCCCTGAAATTCTGCAACAACATTATAAATGTATGTTTTCAATAGTTGTCAAAGATCCAGCTAATTTTCCATCTGGTTTGATGTCTTCCAGTAAGTGAAGCTTAAAGGAATTTTATTTTTTGCACCAAACATTCTTGGCAGATTTGAAGCTTTTCACGTCATTCAGAATCATGCAAAGGAAAATGCGAAGGCTTCACAAACTGAATGAAGTTTAAACTGTGATAGATCAGTGTGGCTTTGCTTGACAAGCCATACAGATATCCTTTTCACTTTGTCCATTTATTTATGAATTTAAACAAACATATAAAAAGTATCATATGTTGGTCTTGAATCATATTTGAATGAAAAGCTATGCTCATATTGCCTCCTGGCGAATTTTAGTGTGTTAAGGCAAATCTTGAGAGGGAAAAACTTTTCACTTTAGTTTTCTCCTCTGCCACTTTTACACTTAAAGAAAAAGTCTTTGAATGAGCATAAAGTGTGATGGAAAGTCTTTCCAGACTAATTATTCATTTAGGTTTTTGCCTTGCCTGACTGATATGAACTGATTGTGATTGGTTGTCCTCATTATCGCCTGCCTCCACAGAAACATCTAGCTGTAGTAAGTCCCACAAAGTAGCTACTCATGGTTGTGTCTTTTAAGGAGCAAAATTATAAATAAACAAAGTTGACGTCAACAATAACTATTAGATGCAGCCAATTTTAGTTTTATTCTTAAAGAAAATGACCTGTCCAGAATGCACCTGCTTCTCATCTACTAATAGCTGGCAGGATAGGCCCCTTATTCTTTACATCTTATTAAAAGCTTTTAAAAAGTTGGTTTTACTTTGGGGTAAGTTTATATTCAGACAAAGTTAAACAAATGCCCTTGATCTGATGAAGGGCCGAGGAGCCCTATAGTTCTAAAAGGCTCCTGTCTTGGAAGTTTTAGTTGTTAATCAGTTTTAACACACCTAATTCAATATAATGTCTTTCTGTAAAACTCAAAAAGCTATTAGATCCATGTAGAATCAGATGGTCGGGTAGGGAAACATCTAAAAGGCACCTAAAAATGCAACATGGTCCCAACCTTTGGTCATAACTTGATATAATAAAAGCTGATGCTTTTTTTTAAGTTATAGGAAAAATGGAATAAATATCTCATGAATGTTTCAAGAAAGAATTTGCTGGTTAAGAGTTTTTATGTGTAAACATTGAACAACAGGTTTCTGTCCTCAAATGCTTATTGAGTAAAAGTCTACCTTCAGTTAAACCAGACTTTGTAAATGATTATTTTTCTGTGGTTTGTGACTCAGACCTTGCAGCCAGTATTTGATAACAACACCAATCACAATGTCATCACCACCACAATACTGCTGTCATCCAGTCTAAGTGGAGTTATTATAACAGTCTGCAGATTGGTGCAGTTTCAGCTTCTTTAGGTCAGAAAGGAAAACAACATTTTCCTTCAGGTATTTATACAGAGTGTCATTGTTTGTAATAGAGAATATCTCATTTTATGGCCATTGAAAGCTGTGAGTTTCTTGAAACGTTGGGCTTTACTATGGCTACATCCACACTGAAACGTTTTCCATAAAGACTGAATATAATTGAAGGGGGTAAATATAAGAGCACAGCTTCAGCTGATGTTTGGTAACTTTCTGCAAAAAGATTAAGCCGCTCATAAAACTTTAGTGGATTCACCTAAATGTGTCTGTGAGTGAATTTAGTCGAAGTACACAATTTTCATTTTACTTCCATTTAAATTCCTTAAATAATATTAGGAAGTATACAATTAATTTTATACCCAAAGCATCAAGATTAACTGTGCAGGTAATTATATCCAATATTACACATATTTAGTGTTAAAATGGATAATGTTTTATGAGAACTGATTAAATTCTACAAAATAATAAAAGTGTTTCTTATATTTATATCCAAACACATGTGTCATAAAGCTACACATACACATAGACACACACACATACATACACGCAGAGACACAAACATACATACATACAACACAGCCAATCCTCAATGCCACTCCAATATAGATTTTGCAGCATCCGGCCATACCAAATAAATTAGATGTTCGTTGCCCTAAAAAATGGGAGCAGGCAAATTTTTATTTTATTTTACCTATACAAATAGGTTCTTTACATTTTTCAAATGAAAATATTGGTTGAGCAAATTGTTTTCTTTCTGTCTATCTGTTGCGAAGCTGTAATGTGATTTTTTTTAATAAAAGCTCCTCCTTGTGGGAAATTTTGGAACCTCGTGGATTAGCATACACAATCAACTACAGGAAGTGCCATTACCAGTCGCTTTTTTTGCATTTGGTTTGACATAAATTTGACAAATGGTTGTCGAAAAATAAACAAAAATGTGAAATGTATTATTAAAAGCTCCCTTAGCAGAAAATGTTATAACCGCTGGAGTTTGTACAGACAATCATAGGAATCATGATCACTAGTCGCTTCAGTAGCATTTAGTTTGACATAAATCAAACAAACAACTGTTGAGATATAGCCAGAAATATGACATTTCAGATAAAAAGCTCTCCCTAGTTGGAAAATTTGTAATCTGTGTTAAAACACACAACAATATGCAACAAAATCATCTGCACCAAAGGTTAGTCAGTTATTTCCAAAAATGTAAAACAGTAAATGAAAAAAAAAAAACATCAAATTTCATCACAAAACTTACCCTGGTGGCAAATTTAATTCACAGAAAGTATGACATGTGGCCTCATTTAGTGTTTTCATATGGATGAAACTTCAACAAATCAAAAAAATATTTTCCAATTATTTTTTTAGTAATAACAAAAAAGTTAAATATTTGACATAAAACTCCTCCTGCATGGCAGAAGTATCATCCAAATTAGTTAAAAATCAAATCAGTTCAGCCTTTCATAGTGACCAATACTCTTATGCAAAGTAAAGAAATCCAATGAAAGCCTGTGAAGTTCTCACGTTCACAAAACCAGTCTGAGGCGGCGAAGCCGGTGCCACTAAAACCACTATATCCCCAGAACTCTTTTTGGGGATATAAGATGGATGGAAAAAGTGGATGGATGGATGGATGGATGGATGAATGGCTTAAAGGGTAAGTACAACAGAATATAAAGGTTTGTGTAATTAAATATTTTTACAGTGACAACAATTTATTTAATTTTGTCTTTTTCTTGTGATGTAAAAATAAAAAAAATATTATTTTGAGCATTTTGCCCTTATGTATAATTAGCTACATTAATCACAATGCTAAGATATTTCTGGCATGAATCAGTACAGCATAATGTAACAGTTTCTTACATTGTATGACAGGCTATGACATCGAAGGTCTGTTCTATGAATAATTTGATTCAATTTAGTCTTTTTTTAACTTTGCATAGTAAGCAGTAATTCATACAATCCTCACGTATATAAAAGACCTTCTGATTTATTTTGGTTATTTGGTTTGTCGTACCAAAAAAACTAAACGTGTTTACAGAGTGGGCTGCATTTACTTTATTGAAGGCGAGTGTTAGCATCTCAGCTTAGCCTAAAGAATGTGTATTGCCACAAAAGGTCATGGGATGTCACACCCACACAGTTTGGTTGGTTTCAGCCGCTTTGCATGTCTAAAATAAACCACTACATCTGTTTTTACTTCATGTATTGTGCCGAGTGCAGAAAAAAAGAGAAAAATATTGTGTTTATCATCCTGGTTCTCCAGGAGTGGGAGAGAGATTGGTTAAAAGAGACAGGAGTGGAGAGAATGAGGAGAAAATTGCATTCAGGGCAAGGAGGTCATAAACACAAAGGTAAAAACTTCACATACACAGAGATAGATTGGATTTCCCTGCAAGTGAATCATCTTCACTTTGCTGTGCATAGTTGGACTATGTTGAGGTTTAAACATCAGCTCAAGATATAAAGAGAAAAATAACTTTCTCCCATCTTGTGTTGTGCATAGTTTGTTTAAGATGAACTTTTTAAGAGTCGTTCACATCACATCACTGCTAAACCTCTTCTGATGACATCTTTTGTCATTTATGCTTTTTTGGTTTGCATCTATATAAGACAAACCTCATGTCTTGAACATAATTGTCAAACTTTAACACAAAACAAAACGCTTTCTTGGCCCTTTAAATGTGCATGTTGTCAAATTAAGAAGTCTTCTTTATTCACTTGTCAACTCTTCTGCAAGACCATTTGTTGATAAAAATCAGCTTTTCTAATAGATTCCTCATCTGTTTATATAATAAATCCACACTGTAGCCAAATTTATATGTATCTTTTTCACAAATCTGCTCAATAATTTTGGTTGCTTTCATCTGTCAGTGTACATGACCTCTCTGCACAAAGATCATCAGCATTTGATTAATTTTGGCCTTATTTTGGCATTACTGCTCAAAGAGGAGCTTTTGATTGATTTGACCTTGATCACACAGAAGATTCAAGAAAGAGTTGGGCCTGGCAAAGCAAAAAAAAAACGTTTTAAAAAGTACTCCTTAATCCTATTCTAGAAAGATAATGGCGGTGATCTCAACAAGTACTGGCAAAGATGCCGGTGTTTGACAGGTAAAATAGTTTAAAATCTTTACAGTTCAGGAATGAATGATATGCTAAAAAGGATCTTTGAAGAAAATATAAAGTCTTGTCTTGAAGTTTTTATGAAGATTCTACACATACGCCTCTGTTCTGTTTTATTTTCTACCAGATACTTACAAAAAGCAGTTAAACAAACCGTTAATGGGAAAAAAAACCTTAAGTTATTTTATTAAAAGATTTCTATTTGCAACCCAAACATGCGAGCAAAGTGTTCATTACAAATCCATATTTATTGGATTTCAGTCATCCTAGGGAATTTGAAGCTCTGCTCCTCACTTGAAGATTGCAGTGGTAATTTCACATGTGAGTTTCAGATAGTTTATAAAATAGAGTATAATAAAGTTTTATAAAGACTAAAAATAAAACCTGGAGTCTTGTTTTCTAGAAATGTTGAATGCAGATCAGTATCGATCAGTAAACAATTCCTTCCAACCAGCATCAGGGACTATGTGTAACCCTGTGAACACACCAGTCCCTACATATTTCCTGTGAAAATGAGTTCAGATGGTTTATAAAAACCTGTTTTTGTTTATGGAAATGGTGGTTTCAGAGCAGCAACAGGCACGGGATGTTGGGAACGTTTCACATAGAAGAAATAGGTTGTGTTGTTCACTCTACCTGCCAACAGTTTTTAATGCTGCGGCTGATCAGTGTGTATCATGTTTGTGCTGCAGCAGCGACATACAACCACTTCCATGCCGTATAAGGCTTCAGTGTCTTTGCTTTGGTGAGACAGCCCAGTTGTTGTTGCTGTTGCCCTGGAAATATGTGTTCATGAGTTTCAGTGGTGCAGCATCTGAAGGAGCAGTAAAAGAGATGTGTTTTTGTTTGGCTGTGGACTTCAACAGTCGGCGGTCTCTTTTTGAAATAATTACTTTTTTCCCTTAAATTTTCTTCAAGGCTAAAAATAGAAATCCTGTCTGTGAAGTAATGGATGATGAGGGTCTGACTTACAGTGTGTATGTGTGGCTCTGTTTGCTTCAGGTGTTAATCTGGCAATGATGGAAACTGTGGCTGGACATCACAATTGTACACAGATTTCATGCAGAAGAGACCAGTGGGAGAGGGTCATTAATCATTAAAACTTTGATCTGAATA
>JBAMIG010000006.1:19100826-19115125 GCA_037177335.1 Kiunga ballochi | reverse complement strand
ACGAATTTGATTACCTGGAAGTCCACAACCTTATTTGGTAGACCCACAGTGAATACTGTGATGTAATAGATAAAAAAAAACATTTTAACAAACATAATAGAGAATAGAGAAAATTTAACAGACTGAAAAATATGACTACAAAGAATATGAAGATATATGTGCACCTTTAGGAAGGTATAAATTGCCATTGTCTGCATTCGTAAACACTTAAAAGAGCACAAAAACATGTATTTAAAGGCTAAAAAGTGTATTTTGCATATGTCCCCTTTAACCAAAATGAGTTGACATACTACATTAATACAATGTGAGTTTGGAATTCATTCTTGCAGTAATTTATTTCTTTACATTTGACAGAAATGAATAAAACCATCATGATATACACCCTGGAGCTTGAAAGCTAGCGCACCAACACCAGGTACCATTTGCTGTTGCTATTATTATTATTTTGATTGACTTTCATACCAATTAAAAACTTCTTGTGAAGGAATGTCTGAAACTAAAATACGAGAACAATGTCTGAAATGTAAGTGGTCCAGCGTAAGGGGTACATTGATAATCCAATCAATTTTTCTGCAGCCATGTAGACTGTTGCTGTAAAACAATTGCTTAACTCATTAATGAAAATAAACACAGGTTTTTATACATCTGTCAAACTGTTTTAGACAAACAAATGTCAGTTTAGGCCTAAAGCAGCTGCCCATCACTTCAGATGTTGTGAGATCATATCAGATGTTTGACTATGCATCACATTGCTGAAATAATAACTATTTACTGAAGAACTATCATGTCCCCATGATATCCTGGCTCTACTTAGTTTAGTGCAGTCCTTACTTGTGTTTATTGTGTGTTATGTCTGCTTTGTGAATAACTGTGTGTGTGAAGCCTTTTGATACTGGGCTATAAATAAAATTGAATTAAAAAATCATCTACTGAAGGAACATAAGAAATATGAGTAAGTGAGTGAGTGAGCAGGTGAACGTTTAAAACAGAGACCTGATCTGTGATGATGAAGCAGATTTATCTGACTTGAGAAGCAAAGTTTCAGTACAGAAGTAACAACAGACCCAATAATAATCAAAGATATTAATTTAACACTTCAATGAGAAATATAAATGCAATAGTGATTAAATTAATTCCTAGAACTTGCTCCTAATTTGCATTAACATAGTTTGTCTATGTTTGTGTCATAGTCCTCACAGAGCAAGTGTGTCTAATACTTAATGCTGTTTGTTTTCTTTGCTACTGCATAGTGTTCATGGAAGATATTTGTTTTGCAAGCATTCCAGCTCCTCTTATCCATTAAATCCACTCTATTTGTTTACAATGTTCCAGATGAAAGCACAGCGGATATGTCGCTGGGTCGTAATCCCAGACATATTTATCGCATCAAAAACAACTCCATGAGTTTATGTTGTCTTGTGTTTTCATGTATAACCCTATAAAAGATCTGATTTACAGGCAAATATTCCTGATAAGAGATATTAAAATACAGCTGTTAAAGAGGCCACAGATGATAGATAAATACAAATTCAAGAAAGGCTTTGATGAAAGGAGCACACTTACACAGAAAAGTAGATCTTGGTCCAAGTTGTCAATCAATCGTAGCCACACTTTATAAACCCCTTGCTATGTTTACAATCACTGGGAAAGTCAGTGCAGAAAGCTTCTTGAACCCATGTTTACTTAATGGCAAAGTCCATCTCTATAAACAACTATACGGAAAGCTTTTCACCCGTTGTTATTTAAAGAAGCTAGCACTTAATACAGGCACACAACTACCTGACCTGTATTTGTTACAGGATTGGCTTACAGACATGAAAACATGGCCTGGCTTGCAGTGGCCTGACATTTACATGTACATAGAAGGTCTACAAATCACAGGAAAACCTTAATATTGTGCTTTGTGGGCATGTCCAAGAAGTGCTGTACTAACGTGTGTAATGACTATTATCCCCCGTGTTTATGTCATTTTATTATATGTTTAGCTGTAATATTTACTTAAGCAGCTACAGTTATGTCCTGTTTATGTCTATATTACAACAAGAATTAATAGTCATAGATCTACTTAAATATATTTTTCCATAATTCACTTAATGGTATGAACCTAATCTGTCCTCACATGTAATTGACGTCACTGCACTTTAATTTGAACCCTCAATTTGTGTTTATTGTTCCCATCAAGGTTGTTTTAATGTCCATATCAATATATATAAACAATGCGAGGGGATGTTTATATGAGTGCCAATATGTATGTATTTATGTGTAATATATATGTACATATGTATTATATGTAGGCTATGTATTTATGTATAATTTATGTATGTATATGGGGCCTGCATGGAGGTGCAGTTGGTTAGCACTGTAGCGTCACAGCAAGAAGGTTGGTGATTCAAGCTGAATTGTCCGAACAACCTTTCTGGGTGGAGTTTTCAGGGTCTCCCTGTGTTAGCTCAAGCTCTCTCTAGGTACTCCGGCTTCCTCCCATCCAAAGACTTGCATGTTAGATTAATTGTTTGTTTATTTGTTTTTAATTCTCCATAGGAATGAAGTGAGTGTGTGTGGTTGTCTGTTTCTTTGTGTTGGTCCTGTAATGGACTGGCGACCTGTCCAGGCGTACGGTACAGGTCACCGTGTACCCCACCTCTTGTCTGAAATGCTGCTGGGAAAGGCTTCAGGAACATACGACCCTAAATAGCATAACCAGTTAAGAAATGTGTGTAAATGTGTATGTATCTATAAGTAAAGCACACAGGGTAAGAAATTGTATGTGTTTATGTTTGTTTTACAAAAAAATCCAACACTTCATGACAGTAAAAAAATATGCCTAATAATTCTGATTTGTCTTAAATTTTACTGCACTAATCTGGAAAGGATCTTTACATGAATCAATAAATATATGTGTTGAGGTTGCATGTGATAAATGCAACAAAGAAAAATTGATTTTTTATTGAAGAATAGATATTAAAGCTCAACAGTTAAAATAATGCACTGATTAGTTCATTTTGCAGGAGCAAAAAAAGATAAAAGCTTTAAATAGTAATAAAATAAAATATTATAAATAGATATATATAAACACAATTGAAACACAAATCTGGTTAAATTATTGTTCAGCTGTCTGATTGTAGCAAGATAAAAACTGTGCATGAACCTGACAGTAAAGTACCCGAAACTCCTGCCTTAAGGTAGGAAATAAAACAAGGATGGAAGGGTCCTTTAGGATGCAGGATGCTCTGGACAGAAGACATTTCTTTCAGCGTCCTCTAACAAAAGCAAGAAATCACCAATGATTTTTCCAGCTGCCCTCATCACTCTGTTTATACAAACAGCTTCATCATCACTGACTGAATATGTGTGAACATTTCTCATGTAGCATTTGATATGCTAGTATTAGTTAGCATAAGTAGCATAAAAACTTTCTTTTTTTTCTTAGAGAAACAAAGTATTTGGTTTTGCTCTGCCTGGTGTAACATAAAAGCTTCCACAGTGGGAACAATTCTACATGCTGTAAAGATGTTTAGAAGCAAAAAAAAATCTGAGAACGTAAAATCTTTTTGGCTGTTGAACAAAACTCAGGCTACATAACACAACAGCAGCTGGGACTGAAAGTCACCACTCACATCTAGTAAAGATCAATTATAGCCTAATAACTATGATTTATTGCAACAAAACAGAATCTTAAATCAATGGATTTACTGCAGGAAACAGTTGCAGGGTGTTTGTTTTACATTTTGCTGCTATTTATTGATATATTGCTGTGTCGTAGAACAGCATTCACCATGAGTCTGTTTTCAGCACAGCAGGATGCATTTTGGCTCTTTGCAGAAGTTATTAATTTCATAATGATTTAGGATCAGAGTAATAGTTTAAAATCCAGTATAAATCGTGCAAAAAACTATTTAAAAAGGTACAAGTTAAAATATTAAGAAATGATTTTATATTATGGTTACATTTTCACACTGAATCAAAGTATTGCATCCAGCAATGTTTGCAGCTGATCAGCTGGTTTGAAACCATTACTAAAGAGACCTGCTGTAAACTTATATCGTATTCTGTTAACAATAATACTTAATCCATATTCTCACTGTGGTTGCAGTTAGATAAACTGTGTAACAAAAAGGTATGGAGGAGAGATCCTGGTAAAGGAATCCTCTCAGTTTAAACACAGATAAATGTTTAAACAACATACAATTGATGGCTTTGCTGTCGCCAGGAAAAAAGGTAAGTAGAGAAATTTTAATTGCTCTCAACTTCCCGGTTTGTTTATTTTGTTGAGTGAAAAGTTATGCAAACAGGATGTTGATGTGCAAATATCTTCCTCCTTTTCATTTAGTCCATTTAAAGTTAACAAAAAAACACTTTTTAATCTATGCTCATGTTTTGGATATTTCTGAACCTGACTTCAGGAATTAAAAGATTTCCATGAGACTAAACGTGTGAATTTGCATTTTGATAATGATTATGTTGTGAAAGCTATTCTTTATGAGGTAGGTCTGGCATAACATAGAAAACTGTCAATCTTAGAAGAAAGTGTAACAAACTAAGTGAAAACTTTCCTCACAAAGGAGCCAGTCCAGCCAAAAAACACTCAAAAGTTCAACTTATCCAGCCCACTTTTTACTTTTTGGACGATAATATATTAATTAAATAATTCAATTAAATAAAAAACATAAATTAATAACCAATAATAACCAGTCATTTTATCAGGCTTAATATCTAGCAAATAATGTATTAGATTGGATTCAATTTGTCACTAAGCCGGCATCCCAATACAGAAAAAAAATAATAATATCATATTGTATTGCATTTCGTATTCATATATTATTTAAATTCAGTATTTTAAATGTATTTTATATCTCTTATTGACATAAAAGCCAAACAGGTGGCTTAAATGACAGGTAAATGCATATTAATACTCTCCCTCTCTATCCATCATGAGAGCTTTAACTTTCAAAACCAGACATGAACTTAGATTCATGGTGGATAATGTGTGTGTTTTTCTATCTGAGTAATACATAGAGCTCAGTAACTTATTGTTTTGAGACTGGATGTGTTGCTGTTAATACCTCTGCTGCAGCTTAGTACTTGCATCATGAAGTCTGCCTGTGCTTCGATAAATTTATGCAACTTTTTCATAACTTAGCCAAGTGTGTTTCTGTAACCACATCACTACTTTGGCTTGGAGCGCACAGACATACACAAACCACCTGTTGATAATTTGTATGTTCCAGTAAGTTTCATAGTGAGATGACAGGTAGATGGTTGGTATCAACCATATCTGCCAGCTGTTCAATTACACTTCCCACATAAACTTGATTATAATCCTCATAATATTGTACTTTTGATCATTAAGTGTTTGTGGTTTTTCCTGGTGTGAGCCATCAGAGCCAACTTATTTTAACCATCAAGGATGGTAGTAGCTACTGCCAAACAAATCATCCAACCACAACAAACCTGTCTGTAACACTCACATCTAACAGTTGTCCCTCTGCATTAGCTCTTCCCAATGGCTGATCCCATGTTGCATGTCTGTTTATGTCTGGAGAAGAATGGACTCTGACCTGCATGACAGTTTTTATGAGAACAACAAGGGTCACTGATTAAAAACATGATGCTTGCCAAAATAACAGGAAAAACTTCAATTTTGATTCAATCATTAAAGCTACTTATCCTGGCTCTGAGGCCGATGCATCAGGACTCATTTTGTGTTGGTATGGTGCATGTTATAGTCCCAAGACATTGCTCCATGATGTTGGACTGAACTTCCGTAATCACAGATCTATAATAAAAAAGAGAATAAATAAATGTAAGCTGTGACTAGAGAAAATGACCCCATCTTAGACAAAATCTTTGTGTGAGTTTGAACACTCCAGTTGCCACGGCAGTGATGCCAATATATCCTGTTTCTCTTCCTTATTATCTAAGTTTTCATTTATTAATACAGAATAAACGAGCAAACATGTCAGGTCTAGTACAGCTAAGATTGAATGTTGGAGAATATATGGAGCAGTACAAATAAAACACTGTATTTCAAATAAAGTTTTATCATCTTAATTCTTCCAGCCTTTCATGAAAACTTTGTAATATATGTTTAATCTGCTTAAAACTAGTCCTGGTGAAGTTTAAACATTGTATGGTTCCTTAGCTTATTCACTCTGGTGTGGGCTAAAGAAGCGAAGGTTGGCCTGCTTGTTAGTGAACTCCGGTGCAGTTTGTGTGCAGTGTGAAAGGAAGCAAAGCATCCAGCAAACTAAAAACAGGAAGTGATGTGCTGCTCTCAAGAGACAGCTTCATGTGAAAACCATATGGGTTTGAACAGTAAAACAAAACTCTCAGGACTGCATATACTTTGTGTTGCTTTATTGTGTACTTGGGGTGTATTTAAAGGGTAAGGTTCCTGCTTCCAGTCCTGGCCAATCAGTTTTCTTCTTCCTTCTGGTTCTTTTTTCTTATTCGGTGGATGTTTTGGGGACTTTTTCTGCTAACATGTGCTTGATGTGATATTGTCCAGTTTTTTCCACTTAAGTAAAGTCCAATATAAAAACAATATAATTCCTGCCAATTGACCCAAGTCCTCCAGTCTAGCCCGGTGTGAATGTGCCCAGAACAAACACAAAGCACATCCTGTGGCAGAGCATGAAATATAATGTAGAGGACACATTGTAATGTCTACCACCACCTTCTGTACTGATGAGTGATGTCTTCATACTCAGATTTCTGTCCTGTGTAACACATGAAACTCATATTTGTTTAATTTTATGTTGTGGTTTAGTTGTTTAGATGCTGACAAGATATGAAGATGTAGAATAGGGTCTTTTGTTATCTCAGTTCAGTGCTGAACGAGCCTGAGAGTCTTTAAAGATTGTGTGCAATCCCCAGGTAAGACTTCTAGTTCTATTTGGACAGTCTTGCATGTCCAGCGAGAGGTCCAGCTACTGGTCTGAATGCATGTTTAATTAATTATACTATGAAGATCAGAACATATATTTAATCTGTGTAAGAACATTTTGTTTATTTTTAATACTCTTCTCTTTTTTTTATTACTTTTTTTTGCATAAAATTTTGCAGGTTTTTTTTTCAATGACCCATGAGTCATAATCATTTAAGTATTACAATTCAGTCTCTCAATTTCTGCTTCATCCTAGGTGCACATCTCATCTGAGGAAGACTCAGGGCCAACTACCACCTGGCTAAGACAAAGAAAATGAGACAAGCAGTCATGTGTCCTCACAGGTCATTTTTAGAAATTTCTCATTATTCATAGAGAAAATTTACACATGTAAGGCAAAGCATTTTTTATATACATTTGATACATGGGCTACAAATCCTCTTTAATACATAATAAATCCATGATGCAAATTCCACACAAAGATGCAGCAGCCAAGATCCAAACTGGCACTTTATTTTTTTTTTTTTTTTTTTGCTGTGATGCAGAAACACTTACAAACCCACCATCATGCACCTTTTAACTTATAAATAAATAAAACTTCCTTGTGTAAATGAGTTTAGAAATAAAATAAGCAAGATCCTGAAGATAATGTCTAATCCCTATCTTGTATTTTTTTTATTTACCTATTCCCTGCAAAAGAAATTTGGACTTTTTGTGCTCTTTATCTGCAACAAGCAAATTAAAAAACAACAGATTGTACAGATTCCTTGTGAACATTTGTCGTGATGTTCATGGTGAATATTTCTGCACATATATTTAAAAGTAGTTAAAAGACAGTGCAGCTCTTTCCATCATGTACCCCATGTCAATGGCTCACTGGCGTAATTAGCCTACTGTGGCTTTTATATGGGGGCCTTTATCACGGGCTATAAACAGCCACTGTAGTTAGTCGCCCCTCTGTGTTGGTCAGATGCAGGATCAGTCATGTTTTACGGGCCTCATGTGCTTCACATGCCTCAAACACGTGTGCTGTCCACCTCCATGCGAGTTCACCTGGGGTAAAAACTGCGGGTGTATTTCACCTCCAGTCAGGGAGGAGGATAAAAAAAGAATCGCACCATGATTTGAAACAGTGCTGATTTCTGGAAAACATTTCCATTTTTACTCCTCTATAACTGTAATTTCTCTTTTTACACTGACATATTGTGTGTTTTCCACACAGATGTTCCAAATACTATCAGAGGTTTCACTTCAAAAAGCACAATTAAGGCCCTTTTTTAACTAATAAAATAAGTGTATTTCTTGCTTTCTCGGAAGAAAACCAGAAGCACTGATCCCATTTGTTAGTAAATGCTGTCATTTATGACACATGAAGACAATGTTCCACACAATTTACCAGATCATTAGGTGAGTCATTGGGTTTATGTGTCCTCATAGTGCACATTACAATGTAGTGTTTAATGTATTAGAAATGTACCAAATAAGGATTTGATTGCTACCCGTTTCAACAATAGTTTCCTTCAGAAACACATTTTCCTGCCTTTTAACTTTATTTTATGTTCTACAGCGGCTGCAGTGCAGCTCACATGTAATGTCCCCTTTTGCTAAACACTCCTGCTCTGGTTATTAGCAAGAATAAGCTTTGGCTTTAATTAGAAAAACACCCATCCTTATATCCAGCTGTTTTATGGGTCCTGAGAATTTTTATATGACTGGTTTTCAAACATGAAATGGTTTACCAGTCTCGCATAATCAACAGTTGCTCATTTAGAGTGTAACTATCACCAAAAGGAAATATTATTTTTTCTTTTGTTGCCCATAATGATATGAGATCAACCTCAACAACAACACAGCAAAAGCATCTTAAGAAAAACAAGAAAAGAAAATTGTATGTGTGTGAAAATAAACTTCATAGAAGTTATTTTGTTATTTACATTTAGGAAACAATTAAATACCATTTTTATTCTGCTTACTTCTTTCTTGTGTTATGCATCATGTTGCTTTTGTTGTAAATTAGCAGCTTTTGCTTTTTCTGAATAATGATGTCTGTCTTCTGTAGGGCTACTTTTTTATTTGTACCATGCTGCATTTACGCTACAAAACAGTAAAAAAAAAAAAAAAGAAGAACGTGGTCTGATAAAAGATTAATAATGCAGTATTTTAACAAAGAAATGTAAAAAACAGTATAAAGACTATATATTAAGAATTTATCCTAAAGTAATGCAGCTTTTAATGATCATATTGCAGCTTTTTGTGAGGATGATGTAATAAAATCATTATGAGTTCAAAATGTGGATCTTTACTGAAACACCTAATGAGCCTCATTATACAGGAGATATTACTGCTTTGAAATGTACTTTGCAGTCAGCAGTATTTATGGGAGCAGTGAAAGCAAATCCCCAAATGTGTTGTGACCATCGTTCATGTCCGAAATGCTTCAGTGCAATGTGTTTATACATATTACATTTATAAATACATTTTTAATTACGTCAAATTAACCAGTAATTTAGTGTTAAAGTGTGATCATGTAGCCTATTTCCAGTTTGTCTCTCTGGTCTGATAAAACCCTAAGCCTGCAACCAGAGCATCATCTCCTGCAGCCACTTATATACAGTTTAATTAACACATATAATCAGTTTACATTAACATGATTGATGAGCTCCCACAGACAACATCTGAAGCAGCAGAATTTCATGGGGATGTTTTCTTACAGGCGTAAAAGTGTTGGACTTTCTTAAGTAAATAAATATTTTCCAGTGTATCTAAAACTTTCTTCCTTCTATTGTCTTTCCTATTTATGATTCTTCCATTTTAAATCTACTTTTGACATTACTGAAACTAGTTTAGACTGAATTGAGTAAATGTATTTTACTGTTTTTGTCAATTTTTTTTATTTAATGCATCTCCACGATTAGCGTACTTATTTAATCAGTTTGGGTTAAGCCAAAGCTGTGGGGATAATTGTTGGCTCAGAGTGGAGTAGCTAGTTTCTCCAGCTTTATGTACAATCCTCTCTTTGAGATCTTTCTGCTGTAAGAACTTGCTGAATGTATTGAAAACACCAAAAATGGTAACAGGACCCACACTTCAAAAGTGCACTTTAAAGAAGAGAGACACCACACAGTCCCTTAATGTTTGTTGACTGTTGAAACCACACTGTCCCGACAGCTCCTGAGATAAACAACCCAGCATTAGCCACTGGTAAATCTGGCCAAGCAGATGTGGCTAACATTGAGTTTTGCAGAAACAAAGAAAAGTCCAGTTTGTTTGTTTTTTTTCTGGATGGAAAATGTCAACATTAATTTGCTTTACGAAAAGGCAACTTCTTTTTGCAGCGTTTGCTGGGGTTGTTTTCACTGAGTGAGATCCAAAGGGATAAATTATACTTTCACACATGTTTAAATTCAGGTTCTTTCTATCAGAGCCTGAAACCCAGAGGAAACTGCTCACTAGACAAATAAAGCTCAAGTCATTTGCTATTTTTTTCAACTTTCTATTGTGAGTGAAGCTGAAGTTTTTCATGCGCTCTGTAAGACTCAACTAAAGTTATGTGTAGTTTATGAATGATGACTGAGAAGGTCCAGAAAGATGAAGGTTTGTAAACTGTGCATAATAGTGTACTCACACATACACCTTCCCAGTTTCACATAGGCTTTCTTTAGAGGTGGGATGCCTGCCTCACGGGGGTCCACGCAGAGCTGAATGATCACAGGACAAAAGCTGAGGACATGAGCTCCACTAGCTATAAAAGAAAAACACAACAGGCATAAAGGATTTTATCAGTAAGAGAAAGGAAAGACTCCCTATGCAGATTAATAAAGTAACCCAAAGCTGCCCTGTACACACACCGATCTCCTTCCCCCTCATCAGAGGGACTACACATACAGGATGCCTTTGCTCTACCTACTTGATACCTGGCAACAAGTGATGAAAAAAAGAAAGCAAGAAAAAACACCAGCAGTGCCCCTATGATTAAAATTTCCTGGGCAGTAATGTTTGAACCCCATTTTGTCTTTTCTTAGCTTCATAAAAAAAACTTACTGCAAGAGAGCAAAGAGAATATATAAACTTTCTCACTCTTGTCAAAAGGCTGCTGGCTTTGCTCACTGACTTTTCCTCCAATTTTATGAGAATACTACCCTCCCCGCCTCCCCCCACCCCTCAGGATTATCTTCAACTCCCTATTTTTCCTCTGCCGAAAAGATCACTTTGACTAATCACCAGATAGTCGCAATTTTCAAAGGAAAGCTGAAAAAAGCGGAAATACATCAATTGGGGTCATATTGACAGTCAGATGCAGAGAGCAGACCCTTTAATAGCCTGTTTATTTAAAGTTTGGCTGTGAAGGCGAGCGGAGACACCATTTTGGATGGAATGTGTAATTAACGCCACACTCACAGTCAAATTAGTCAGGCCCCGTGGGGGGTGGGGGGGGGGGGGGGGTCCTGCTGAGGTCAGTTCAACAGTAAAGTATCATATCTGTCTATGTTAGAAAGCAGGCTTTTCAATACCTAGTACCAACACGTGTGTGTGTGTGTTGCACAATGTTTCCAGTCATTATGCTCAGATAAGCTGATGCTGTGCTGCTCGCAGCCTCAAGCTGAAACAAACTTAGAAAAAAGTATCAAACATTTCAACTACAGAGAGTCCTGCAGAGGAAGCAAACAATTTTTATGTGCTTTGAGAGTATTTTGCAATCGAACCTTATCAGAAGGAAATAAGGTTAAAAATAGATAATCGACTGTATTTTACACATCACACACACACACACACACATTACCCTTCTCTTTTGACCTTTTCTATTCAAAACTTTCCTTTGTATGTACAGCTGACAGCTCTCGCTCACTGTGATTATCTGTCCTTGGTTACCTTCTCAATCTCTCTTACTATGAAGTGATCCCTTCAATCACTTCAGCATGCACACACACACACACAAATGCAAGCACACACACATGCAAATAAGGCTTCTCTTTCCAATGCACCTGTCTGACTCCTGTTAAACGTGTGTCTGATCAAATTTAAAGAATCAGTGTGTACTTATTGGAAGGTGTGAAACCTGTCTGTGTGTAACTTTTATTTTCATAACTTTGCGCCCACTTTGCTGTCCTATGTCAGTGCCTTGTTCTGTTCGCCTCATACTTAAAGAATGCTTGGGTATAGCCGTTGAGATATTTGCAGCTTTAATAGACGCACTGTCAGAACAAGTTGCTTTTAATGCCACAGGCTGCTATGTTTTCACAGACCTCTCCACGCTGAGCCCAGCCTAATTCATAAGCTGATGACAGCACAGTGGATCAGCAGTGTCACTGTCATCTGTGAACTGTATGAGTCACAGATCAGGGAATGAGCAGTTTGGAGATCAGAAGAGCGAGCTCTGTGGTTTCCTGGAAATCTCACCTCACAGATGCAGCATGGGATTAAGATGTCTTCTTGATAAGGTGGTTGCTTTGTTTTTGCAGTGTCCCATGGACATAACAAAGTAAACATCTGCTTTATTTATTTATTATCAGCTTATTTGTAGCTGAGGAATGGTTAGCTTGTTCTAAATTTAAACTCTTGTCTGCATGACAAATGAATGATGAGTGGAAAAATGAGGAAACAATGGGGAGGGGTTGAAGGAACAGAAGAGAAAAGGAGAAAGTGAAGAGAAGGCAGAGGAGAGAAAGATGCAAAAAGAAAGGAAACAAGAGACACAACTTTGCTATCAAATCCAAAGCAGAAAAAATCAGACAACCAGCTGCTACATCTCAGAGGAACTGGACAGAAGATAACCCTCTGTAGGAAGCAAAGCATTGCTTCTATAGAAAAAACACATGAAAAACCTCAACAAGACAAAAACATTACTGTAGCTATTGGTTATTAAACCTGCAGGACATCAAAGTAATCTGTATAAGTGTCTGTGTTAATGACTGAAAGTGGGTATAAAATAATTTGTTTAAAATAAATTAATATTTTAGAACAAATTTGCAATCAAATGGATGCTATGCCATGTTGGTGGATGTCCATTCGTCATGTTCTGTTTCTCCTAAATTATATCAAGGCTAAAATAGGATGAAACATTTTTTTCTTGCTTTAAAAAAAAAGAAGAAGAAAAAAAACTTGCATTGTGCATCCATCTTTGCTCCGTCGGGTTTATGCACCTGCCAGACTTCATTTACAGGTGTCGACTGATTCTCTCACTGGACGGTCACAGGGACTGACCAAGTGACCTTAACCTTCTGCACCCCACTGCCACACACACACACACACACACACACACACACACATGCTCCTACCCCTGAGGGCTGGTAAGGCTTGTTCAGGCTGGGACACAAAGACAAGCATTATTCCTCTATATCCCTAACACCAAACCGCTGAGATGAAGGAGGGGCAAGAGCGACATTTCATCATTTTTCAAAACCTTTTGGTCAAAATGTTTTTACATTTTTCTTCCATTCTTTGCAAAACCACGACAGAAACACACAACATCCCATGCGATATTACATTTCATAGTGTGACAGGGTTTAATAGAAGCCTTTCAGTACAGTGTGTAAATACAAGTGTATTTACAATGACTTGCCATTTCATCTGCGTGTATTAGTCACATAATGCTTCACTTACCTGGCAAAGTTTGGATTAAGGAGTCTGTCTGTGTGGAGGTGAAAGGGTTTAAAACAATGCATCAATCTCTGTTATGTCTCATGGACCTGGTCCTGAGTTAGTACAGGACAAACAGGGAAGTATTCCCATAAAGAAAAAAACCACACTGTGTTTGCATTGCTTTCCTCAGCGCAGTGACTGATGGATGACCAGAAGCCACAGTGAGGAAAAGCACTGGAGTCGTGCATACTGTTCCCCCTAAACATCAACACTCCAGTTAGACAAATGAGGCTTCAGCCCCCTCCTCAGCACTGCTATGCTGTGGTGTCCAGAGGCTGCAGTTCACTAAACCTGGGGGATAAATCCCAATGTTTTACCATGCAAGAGGATTTATCACCTGTCTCACCTGCATTATCTGCTTCTGCATGCTGAGCAATGACTGGCAATTACATTCTCCTCATGTGAAACACTTTCAGAGGTAATAAGTCCTGAATGTTATTCCTGTAGAATGGCATTGCATTTGGGCTCATCAGAGAGGTCAAGTGCTGAAGTTCACCAAATAGTGACTTACTAATGGCCTAGCCTGCTTGCTCCAAGCTTTTCATGGAGCTAACTCCCTCTAGAGGTCATACAATGAGATGCTGCTGCTTCTGTTCAGGATTTTCTCATTTTCTCTGCCACTGACAACACACACACACACACACACACACACAAACTGGGAAAAATTGTAAAAAATTAACATTTATTTATATATATATATATATATATATATATATATATATATATGCGTGTGTGTGTGTGTGTGTTTGTGTGCGTGTGTGTCTGTGTGTATAC
>JBAMIG010000006.1:19079906-19091513 GCA_037177335.1 Kiunga ballochi | reverse complement strand
GTGTGACTTTTGCAAAGCAAGTATTGTGCGCATGACACAATGGCCCTTCTTCAACACTGAGTCCCTTTTGATTTAAAAGAACATATTTTGTATTTATAGCTTTTCTTTCTCAAAAGAAAGAATAAGCGTAAACATAAACTACCTGTAACATTAATGTTGAAATAAATCTACACATGTAGCTCTAAAAACCTGCACATCTGCTGAGCAACTTCAATGTTTAAAAGTCATCCAGAAAGGCGGTAAAAGTGTGGCAAACATCAACAATAAGGTGGTTCTTAGAGTTTCATCCACAGATTATAAATGTTTATATATACGCACATGTATCCTCATTCACCCCTCTATCTCTGCAGCCAGAAAAACTCTGTGCCCTCTGCAGATTTTAAACCCTTCAACTCTCTCTCTCTCACACACACACACCAGCATTTACACATGCCTATTACACACAGAAAAACTCACCACTAAGCATGCTACCATTAGACTCCTAGCTTGAGAGGGTGGGAAGGTGGGGGGTTGTTACTCATGCTCAGAACCCCCACACACACAAACACACACACACCACCCCCCGTGACATCCTGGCAGCCATGCGGCAGGCATTCCACTTGTGGGACAGCCCATAGCCTTTAATCCCGGCCTGTCTCCCGCCAAAAGCTCCCCGGACGACAGAACGCCTGCCACAGAGGATGTGCCACCATAAAACACACAGTGACCTTCTGACCACGCACACACATAGACACACTTCCCCTTGACCTCGGTGGCCCTCAGCTCTTGATTTGTTCTCAATCTGCCTGCCATTCTCACATTCTCAGGTCTGTTTAACATTTGACGTGTGTTGGGATTCATCATCTATGGTAGCCAGCACAGTAAAGCTCCTCTCTGTTGTCTTAGTATAGTTTAATCCTGCGGTTTCTGCAAACGTTTCCATTCATTAGCAACAATTTACTTCAAATATGTTCTGGAAAATGAGACTTTTCATCAGTATGTTGACTGGAGCACTTGCTATATATATTAGCGCGGTTTCATTTGTTATGATAAATATTTAAAAGCGCATCTGATCTAGAGCGTAGCATGAGGTGGACAGGCTCATCTGAGCAGCAAAGAGCAGACATACATGATGTACCAGGGCTGACAGTTTAAAGAGTCACCTCAGATTACAGCTGCTCTCCTACAGTACACCTTTGTTTTATATTTATGCTTTCTTTTATGAGCTGTAAAAAGTGCCCAAGGGCTTGGTGTTAGGTAAATGTTTCTCTTGCTTCACAGCTGAGGAAGCTAAATGAACTGAAACAGCAGTAAAACAAACAGTCTGGTGCTTTCTTTCTTTTATATGCGTCTATTAAAGCCTCCATACTCTCATTTAGCGCGTTTACCATTTTGATCTTAGCATTTAAGTTGAAAATAAAACATACATAAAAGAAAATCTAAACATTAATGGAAATGTCTCATTTGTTTTCTGTTTTTGGAAATGAATGTAGAAGCATCTTAGATGGTGAATCTGTAACACAAAAAAAGTCCTTAATGATGTAATATCCTACAAACGTTAGGATCCTTCCTCGTATTTGAGGTGCTCACATAATTTTTAGTTGCTGCAGGGGAGGGGGGGTGTACCTATATATTACAGTAATGTTGGTAAGTGACGGACAAAAACCTTTAACTACTAATGATGCGTATGAGACAACCAAGCCATTGTGTTTGGAAAAGAACAATTTTATTTTGTGTAGACACAACTTATGAAGCTGGTTACATAAACAAAATAGCTAGAGGGACTTAAAAGAAGCAAATAAATAGGAAAGGTCTGGAGTAACGTAGCCAGACTCCATCCAGGGCTTTAAGATCAGTCTGCTCGTAGCTTTAAATCTAATAGGCTAAGCTCCCAGATCTGTGCATTTACAGCTGTTTAACATGAAGTTATGTGCCTAGTTTATTTCAAACAGGAAGTAAATCAGCTGGTGATTAAACGATGGAAGAGAACTAGAATAGATGTTTTCCTGATGCTTTCAGGCTCAGTACTAACAGCCATTAGTTCAGCTCTAATCAGATGTGTGAAGGCATGTTTCACATGTGGACAACCCCAGAATTTGAAATTATTCATGACAGGTTCACATTAATAAATGTTCCCAAAAGGTGTCTCATTTAGGGACCACTGTACACCCAAGTACTGGCACAGATTAGGTTTCTCCTCATGGTGAGACAAAAGCTCGGGGGCTACAGTATGACTAATCCACTGATCTTGTAAATAGTTATGGTGTTAGGACAGAGAAAACAATGAGAGCGAAGGGGACTTCCTGTGTTTATAGAAGACAGGGGGCATACCCTGGATGAGTCAGTGGACCAGATTGCTCCATTCATGCATCAATCCATCCATCCATGAAAGCACCTCCATTCCCTGTTACTGATATGATTCTGTTTTACTTAAACTTTTCACTATCTTGCAGTCAACTCATGCACACTGCAGGGTCCATATCAGCCATCTTGGAATATTCTTTCCTTTCCAGGATATCTAGAGGAACAGTAGAGAATTTGTAGGAGTTTTGTAACGCTCACACAAAGTGTGTAGGTCTGACCTGATTCCTGGATAGACCGGATTAATGTACATAGGCAATGAAGTAGTGGTGGAGAGGTAGGGGTGTGGGGACAAGGCAGACAGGCAAAAGACAGAGCTCTCACTTTCTTTCTCTCCCCATGTCTGTGCCTACTGCCTACTTCAGCAGTTTGACAATCCCCAACCGGCCAGCCAACAGCCCAGCAGGCCGTGCTGCTCCGTTCCACTCACACATGAGCGGCAATAGTACAACAACAGGAAAGGGCCTCCTCTGCTTTAACTCGCAGGTCCTGTCTCCAGCCTCCCTCAGGGTGGATCTTGTTATTATCATTAATAACTGTGGCTCTAGCATAGATAAACCTTCAGCATTCCAAAACTCTCTGTTTTGTTTATGAGATGGTGTTGCAAGAACAGATAAATTGAGAGTTTATTTAAAAGCTTTCTATTTTGGACAAAGGTCTGCTCATCACAGGCACTGAGCCTCAACAGCTGATAGACTGATGGGCTGCTGTCTGTAGTTAAATGCTGACATCTAGTGGTGAAAGTGTGTAAGTGCTACTGTGCATTTGCAGTGCCTATTCCTTTCTTTTCTAGGAGGTATGAGTGTATGGTCTTTTTTTATTCGGCTTTATTTATTGCCTCCTTCAATCCTTTTTTTATGAACAAATAACTATATAACAAAAACTTCTACATTTTTTTTGCTACTTTTAATATGCCGTATGAATTCCTAATTGAAACATTTATCGTGGCGGTTTTTCTTTTTTTTTTGTAGAACTGTGGAATAATTTGGACTACTAAATAAGCCATTACATCCTCCTGAAAACAGCTGACCTTTTTTGTGACAATCCTAACCCTCATTTGAAATCTACTTTTATTCCAGGACGGAGAAAGCCTGAGCGAAGAGAGAGAAGGAATCGCAACAACCGCAAAGAAAAGGACACCCAGGAGGGCCGGAGGGAGAGAAAGAGGGAAAGGGAGCGGGAAAGGGACACAGTTGAACGGGAAGAATCTGATAACAGGAACAAAACAGAGCACAGGCACCGCAGAGGCCATGACACAGGGACCGCCTCCCCTGGAGACAGCATCGTGCAGTAATGCAGTAAAGGAAAAACTTAAGGCTAATGACTCTTCACCATCTTCCTGTAATCTACCCGTCTTTTGTGCTCCACAACATCCTCACCCACTGTCTGCCCCCTTTTGACCCCTCTACAGGGGTGTTGCTGCTACCTGTATGATTTGTATAGACTGTTTATGCACCATCGTGATGGAGCACATTCAGCCAGACGGCACAGGCCACCGTTTACTTTTAAAAGTTCCTAGTTTTTTTCTACTCTAATCTCAACTCGTTCACCTCTACTATCGGGTCTCCTCTGAGAAGTACAGGAGACGCTGCTTTTGGGACTTTGGAACGATAAGAGTTGTGTAGTGTGGTGGATTATCAGACGATTGGACTGAGAGATGTGCTTGTTGACATGATTATTTAACAAGGTACAACATTGTGCATTTGGTTGTTTGAATGTAGTTTTTTCAGCATTATGTAGAGCAATTGTTTTTGTTGTACCTGTTCTTTGGATCTCTTTATTTGATGCAAAGTTTGTAAACCAAAAAAAATAATTATAATGCAAGTCTTGCTCTTGCTATTTTCATTCTCACAACCACAGATGCAGGATTAAGTGTGGCCAAAAACTGAAAACATATTCATACATTCATAAGTGCTGAATCCAATGTTAATAGATTCTGTGCTCTTAATAAAGCTCTTTAAGAACCAAAAGACCCAGTATGAGAAATAAATATAGAATGGGTATGTACCTGTCTGTTGATTATTTAACGCCTACATCTCCTTTTCTGAGCGCAAACAGCCAGTGCAGTGTTGTGATTTCCAAGACTGTAAGACTCTTACTGAAGGCGATTAGTGTGGTGGTAGTAAATCACATTATCTAAGACTCATTTATCCTGCAGTACACCTCCTTAGTTACTTTGACCCTTGAGAAATATACTTTTGAGAGGCCAGTATAAAACATGGTCACAATTGTACCAACCACAATTCTTACCAAACCGAAGTGTGCAATTATTTATTGCTTTTGCTGAAACAAATGTTCTTCAAATATTCAATAAGTTGCTAATACTATGATTAAAGCATCTGCTGGAAATAATTTATCCCTTTAAAGCCGTTTTACCCTGATCCATTCATCGTTATCGTGGTTATCAGGATAATCATAATTAATATGTCTAGTGAAATATTAACATATGCAGCACTGCAAAGGTTGTCAACATTTCTGTACTCTTTACGAACAAGAAAAAAAGCAAGAACCACTGTAAAGCTAAATTGTTTATTGGTGGAGTGGATATTTTGCTCATCAGGAACACTACTGTAAGTGCATCAGCAGGTATGACAGTATTTCCTCCCCGTTCACTCTGCAGAGAAATCTCCACAAGTACAAACTGTATATGGACATATGGGTTTGCAAATAAAAGATACAGTACAGTATGTACACAAATCATACATCCAAGATCTAATTGGAAAAGTAAAAGGAACACCATTATGACTGCTCAAAACTGCAAAAGAAAAAAGGAGGTCTCACTGACAGATCTTAAATTACCCTGATGCCTTTTAAGACAGAACAAATTATCCATCACAACTGCTGTTTTTGTTGAATGGTTGAGTAGTTACTGTTCACTTCATATTAGCGACAAAATCCTCTCCTTTCTTGATGGAAGCCTTCAGCTCGCCCATCGCATCAGCGACCAGCTTTTCCTCAAAAGCAGACAGTTTGCCCAGTCCAAGGTTCTTCTCAAGGCCATTCTTTCCCAGGAGGAGAGGTGTGGAGAAGTATTTGCACTCCGTCTCCTCAGATCTGACAAAGGCGCACTCCACCACACCTTCTTTTCCATTCATTGCATCCAGGACAGAGAAGGTAAAGCGGGCACCAGCATATGCCATTGAGAGGGTTGCAGATCCAGCTCCAGCCTTGGCTTTTACCACCTCAGTGCCAGCTTCTTGGATCCTACCAGTCAGGGCAGCCAGTTGATCAGCAGGAAAATCCACCTTAGGGGTGCACTGGGAAATAAGAGGGATGATGGTCTTCCCAGCGTGACCTCCAATGACTGGGACGTTGACACGAGCTGGGTCGAGACCTTTGAGCTCTGCCACAAAGGTGTTAGCTCTGACAATGTCCAAGGTTGTGACACCAAACACTTTGTTGGGGTTGTACACTCCGTGTTTCTTCATGACTTCTGATGTAATAGGGATGGTGGAGTTGACAGGGTTAGCGATAATGCAGACCATGGCCTCAGGGCAGTAGCGAGCGCAGGCATCGGCCAAGGTGGCCACAATGGTGGCATTGGTGTTGAACAGGTCATCACGGGTCATACCGGGCTTCCTGGGTACACCAGCTGGGATTACCACGACGTCGCAGCCCCGCAGAGCAGCATCGAGCTGGTCGGGGCCCATGTGGCCGGTCACCTGGGCTTTTGTTTCAATGTGGCTTAGATCTGCAGCCACCCCTGGTGTGTGAGCAATATCATACAACGAGAGGTGACTCACCAAAGGACTATTCTTAAGAAGCAGTGATAGCGGTTGGCCTATGCCGCCAGAAGCTCCAAGCACTGCCACCTTGGCGTTGTTCTGCGATGAGGTGGACAGGCTCCGAGCGAGGCTAAGGGTAGGTCTCACAGCACGGGAAAACATCTTCGTTTTGTTACTTTGTTATGCGAATTGATGAAAATAGGAAAACCTTGGGAGCCACACTAGTCTGTGACACGAACGTCCTCTAGCTGCGAGCGAACAGGAAGACTCCGTGAATGACATGCGCAGAAAATATCGGTCGTGTGATTGGACGTACAAATACGTAAGCACGTACTGTTACGTCGCTCTCTTTATCGCTGCTTTTCTTTCGGAGAAAAACAAAGCCAGTTAACATTGGAAGTCGAGATATTAGCATTAGCAATCTGGTCCGTCTCACTGGCACAGCCATAACAACCTGATTTAAAGGTACGTTTGATGTGAAGTGATTATATTGCCTGTGTCGTGACGGGAAATGTGTTGTTTAGGTCGCCAATGCTAAAATAAGCTAGCACCGTCAAATGAACTCCGTCTATTTACTGGATCGTTGTGTTTAGCTCAGCTAGCCTAGCCAAATGTATCAGGGTACATTTGACTTGTAATTTATTATCTATTGTTTGAGAAATCGAGAAAAATCCCTCTGTAGATACTTTGACAGTGGAATCAGTTACTGATATACTTTTGCGCAACTGATACGCATTTAACATTAGCTAACAGGTTATCATGGGGTTTGTGATAAATCGTTTTTTGTGTGGGATAATAAATCTGGTAACGGCTCTGTCCATCACAAGTCTTTCCTTAAGGATAACGAGGTCAAGCAACCCCATACTGACATTGTTCACTGATTATAATTAGTCAACAGAGAATCCCTTTGTTCACACAAAACCAACTTCTTACATTTGATTTTCACTAAATGCATTGAATCCATTTTGTCTTTACATGTTTTAACACCTATCAGACTCAGTTTCTTGGTCGTGTATCAGATTATTAAGTGTTTGGATGAACTGCAGCCTTGCGTTTTTCCTATTATTCTGTGTATTTGTAGCAAGGTTGGTTTGGTAATTGATACATTTTCATTAACCAATTAACTTTTACATTTAACAGTGAAAAGTTTGAAGATCTAAAAGCTCTCCTAATGATTCATCTGCATTAAAGCAATTTGAGTAAGTATCAAATATCAAGTGTGATGCATAAAATGGTGGGCTTTGTTAATTTTGGTCTGTTAGCAAGTTAGTGATTGTAATAATTTAGACTATCTTGGGGAATCATGGTCGCACTGAACTATTTTAGTTGACACAGATCTCCCCTAGCTTTACAGTTATTGTATTTTAACGAACATCTGTTAATAATGATGTCTTTGATTTCAGCTAAATTCTTAAATTTTAAATATTTAACTTAAATATTAGAAACAAAAAGAGAAGACAATATTTTAGAGAATCTATATCTAGGATTTGCTGCTATCAGATGCACATAAATGTCTTATCTAAGCACCAACCTAGCTAATGTCAGTAAAATATGTTTTTTATTTGTTGGTGAGTTTAGTGTCAGGTCAAATATAATCTTTGTGGCCATTATTTAACTGATGCACAAAAAGCTATAATGTTTGGCCATCAAGACATCTTGCTTCAATATTTCCCTTTTCTTTAGGACTTCCTGAGGATGGCTAGTTGTGGAGAGGTCGACCACTCTGTTAGCTCACTTCCATCCAGCAAGAAAGGCGGCAGTGGTGGGGGTGGAAGTGGGAACAGTGCAGAATCCTCATGCTCTGGTTCCAGTGGCTCATCCCCTGCCCTATCTGTCCCAGAGTGTGCCATCTGTCTGCAGAGCTGTGTGCATCCAGTCCAACTGCCATGCCACCATGTTTTCTGCTTCCTGTGTGTGAAGGGAGCGTCATGGCAGAGCAAACGGTGCGCTCTCTGTCGGCAGGAAGTGCCAGATGACTTCCTGGAAAGGCCTACTCTTCTGTCTCCTGAGGAGCTAAAGGCGTCTGCGGGAGGTCGGGGCGGAGCGACGAGTGACCATGCTTGGTATTACGAGGGCCGTAATGGTTGGTGGCAATATGATGAGCGGACCAGCCGCGAGCTGGAGGATGCTTTCACTAAGGGCAAAAAGACAGCTGAAATGCTGATTGCTGGTTTTTTGTACGTAGCTGACTTGGAAAACATGGTGCAGTATAGGCGCAATGAGCACGGTCGTAGACGCAAGATGAAAAGGGACGTTTTAGACATTCCTAAGAAGGGCGTGGCTGGACTGCGACTGGACACTGAGGGTGTAAGTGGGGCTCTGGGGGCAACAAGTCGTGAAAACTCTGCTGATGGGGCCGATACTACAATAGCAGATACACAGCCACAGGTTACAAGTGCCCCCTCAGCTGCTGCCAGGCCCCCCACTTCCCTTGGAGGACAGCCTGATTCCAGTACTAGCCCCTCTCTAGAGGATGCTCTTTCCCAGTTAGAAATCAGCCCCAGGCCCACTCCTCACGAGAGGTCTGACACCGGAGAAGGAGAAGAGGAGGACGAAGAGGAGGAAACGTCACCCTCCAGGTCCTCGGACCCTCAAACCTCCGTGGATGAGTCTGGCTCTGGAGACTGGAGTGATGATGAGGAAGAGGAGGGGGGAGATGGCGAACTCGTGGAGCCTTGGGAGGATCGGCCGAGGAGACAAAGACTGACACCAGATGACAGAGCGCCTCCTCGTGCAGACTCTGCCTCTCCCTCTTCTTCATCCAGTAGCAGCGGAAGGTCAAGAATGCCTGATGGCCAGTGTACAGTGACGGAGGTGTGATCTTTACCATCAGCGCTGTGGGGAGGTGTTCCAGTGCATTTAGTTGTTTGTCACGCAGTCACAGATCTGATGTGGGTGGATTTTTTTGGTTCTGAAGAAATGAGGCACAAAAACAGTCGGTGACAAACGGCAGCACGTTGTATCTGGCTTTTCAGCATCATGATCTACCCAGACAGCAGAAATTTGTTGGGATGCTCTTTAACTACGTGCTTTCATTCTGAGAGGGAAGGTGAACAGGTTACAGTGTTATTGTGAGCCATGAATTTAATACGTTTATTTAGCACATCGTGTGAGGAGTTCTTTTGGTGTTTAGCCGTCATCGGTGTGCTCACGCTACCGTGGCTGTTCTCTTTTTTTAAATCCCAAGAAGTGGAAGTCAAACTGTAAACGTAAGTGAGCTGCTTGTTTCTTTCGAGCCTTTTATGTTTACATATCCAACACTCAGAGAGCTTTTGGAAGTTCTTGTTAGATTATTTGGCTTACGGTAAAAGAGGACATAACGGGAAAGTAACCTAGTCACTATTGTAAGTCTCTGCATTGTTTCCATCTACATTTTAACTCTCAGTTAGCATGGCGCATAATAATGGGTTAATTAGAGCTCTAGTTATGTGATTACTCTTAATCCTTGGGAACTCTGCTCCTGCTTCCACCCTACATAAATGATTTCCTTCTGACGTAAAAGGTCTTAAAGCCTCTTCTGTGTAATTTCCTAACTTGGCTGTTAACTTTTGGGATGTTGTCACTAAAGAGCTAAATGTGATTTCAAGAAATGACATGAAGCCAGGCAACAAAAAAAGGCTCTGAGACTTTGAAGCTCTGTGTGTTTTATGTGCATTTAACAGGGGATATTTAACTCCATAGTCATTTTACTTGCAGGTCATGTAGCTGCTTGCCTTCTGTTTTGTTTTGTTTGGTTCTTCTCATTCAGATTGATCATCTAAAACCCCAAACATGACATTTGAATCCTATTTTAAATCAATGTGAACACAAGTACATATCTGACTTTCAACTTTTACACGCTTTGAAAGGTTGGATTTTTATTGAAATATAATTTTTTTGTATTAAAGCTGCTGAAGCTTCTGTAGCCACATTCATGTTCATGTTGTCCCAAATTTAAAGTATGCTAAAGTGTTTTAAGTGTTTTTTTGTTTTGTTTGTTTTTAAGTTCTGTGTGTGTGTGTGTTTGTGAGAGAGAGAAAGAAGGAGTTATTTAACACTGGTGGTTGGCAGGATGTTAAGAGCTGATGCTTATTTGAGTACAATTTAAGTAAATGTTTTTGTTTATTTGTACATTTCCATTGGTTGTAAATCCTGCAAAGTCAGAATAAAAGACATGATGATGCTTTTTGCTATCCTAAAAAAATTTTAACAGATGTTTTTTTTATATTTCTTTACATCATCAGCTCAGTTTTAGATTTTTTTTCATCCTGTTGAATAAAGTAAACTGTTTTGGCTTAAACTTTTATTCCATTTGTTATATGGTTTATAATTTTAAGAATAAACAAATTAATCATACTAATAAGAGATTTGTCATCTTTTTACACGCATCAGGTGTGTGTGTGTACGTGTGTGTGTGTGTATATATATACATATATATATATATATATATACACACATTACATGGTTGCATATTGTTTATGGTACCACTTTAGCTTGGATCCTATCAAGTCTCTAATTAGCATCTGTTCACCGTGTAGGTGTTTGGTATTCTGAACACAGCAGGTATTAACACACCATGTGGGTGTTTTGCCAAGAAACATGACCTGGAAAGTAGCAGGAGATTAGGACTGCCAGCATCGAGGAAGCAGTCCTGGGGCCTGTTCCAGAAAGTGGGTCATGTGACATAACCAGGTAAGTTTGATGATAATCTTAACTTTCGGTTCCAAAGGTAGATTTCAGGTTATGTTAGTAACCATAGCAACATACTCTCTGTGGTGCAGAGCACGTGGGGAAAATAACGGTGTGTAAAGCTGTTCGTACGGATCAGTTCTGATGCCTCACATTAAAACGGCTCCTTCACACATCTGTACATATCCCTGCACACACACACATCTGTACATATCCCTGCGCACACACATCTGTACATATTCCTGCACACACACACATCTGTACATATCCCTGCGCACACACACATCTGTACATATTCCTGCACACACACACATCTGTACATGTCTCAGCACCAAACCTCTGCATGTTCCTAAAGCAGAGTTCCATGAAGATGCAGAAAAATCAGACAGGATTTTCATAATCACTTTCATTATTTACCAAAACAAATCTCATGTTTTTATTTCATAATATAAAGAAAAAAGGGGTTTGTATTGATTATTTTACATTAGAATTAACACGTAGCAGAATCACCTTCATATGCAGTTTTCACACTGAGGTGATGCTGCTGTATTTCAATATTTCACTTTGTTTTATCTGCATTTGCTGATGGATCCTATAACCTACAGCTTCTTTGCTGCAACTTAGAAGGATGGATACAATTATTGTTCTTTGATACAGTAACACACATTTACATGGAACAGCAGACATGTTCTCACACTGCTGAGACAGAAGAACTTTCATCTGTGTGTAAATCTTTATTATATCAAAAGACAATGACTATTTTATCCTCTCTGGTGTTAAAGGAGGCATGCATTATGCAGTATGCATCACACCTCTGTGGCCCTCCAGCATTGTCCAGTTCTGTCACAGCAGAAATGTCTCTTCATCTTCATCC
>JBAMIG010000006.1:19039999-19079806 GCA_037177335.1 Kiunga ballochi | reverse complement strand
TCCACAAGGAGAACATCTTAACCAGAACCATACATATTAACAGAATAATGGAGAGTATCATTGTACCATTTAACTGGCGATGGGAAATAAAGTAATGCTTGAATAGATACACGTTTTGAAAAGGATTTCTTATTGGACATTTTCTTGAAAATCAAGTTAAGTATAAATAAACCTGCACCTTTACTCGGCCAGGTATTTTTTCCAAGCCAACTCTTTCTGACATTGATGCTGTTAAAATGAGCTTGAATTCTTCATAAGCAGCATTAAAGCCCCAACTCCGACTCTGTGAAATACGCAGCCCGTTTGTTTCACCTGCAGTTTCCATTGTTGATCAGGAATTCTGTGATCTGTTGATATATTATAGATTATATTAGCGGTGCGCGCTCATTAACTCTGGGTTACCAGCAGGAGGTTGGTTAAACTGAAAGTTATCTGCTGTTCTGGAACAGACATACTCAGAATAAGCAGGTAGGTGGAACCTGCTTTCTGCAAAAGGGCCCTGTTCTTTCCACTTTAGTTTGTCCTCATTTGTGCTTTTCCTGTGCCTCTTTGGATAATGAATTTATTATTATACATAGTAAAATCAGTCCCTAATCAAACCCAAGCCATGTGGTGTGATGTTTGCACATGCTCTATTTCAGCTCTGTCAATGTTTCTGTTGCAGAGTACTGAAATCAGTCAAGGGTTTTGGCTAATTTAGCAGTTTACTAACAGCACAGTGAGGATGACTCCAGGCTGCATATAGCTAGTACTCTGCAGCATCAGCTGAACTGACTGACTTACATGCAGATGCTGGTAACGCCGCTTTATGCTTGTCCTGTTTCATCAGTGTCTGCTTGAGTTAGACTCACCCTGGAATGATCTAATCAATATAACATTGTGTGAGGACAAACAGAAGAAACCATTTATTTGATAAGGACTTCAGTTTGATGTTTTAATAGATATTCTTAACAAAAGACTCCATATCTACACAGTATTGTGTAAAACTCAAAGGTCTGATGACTCCATGGTGCAGAAACTAGTCTGTGAAGGCGTAACAGAGTGAAGTTAATATAATGTGAATACTAATGCCGAGAAGCTGTTTATTTGCTGCAATAAAGTGTTCAAGACAATAAATGAGAATTAAAATGCTAAAAGAAAGAGACCTATGCAGTAAAAGTATATAAAAAAAACAGTGTAAGTCCACTACGGTTCTGTTGAGTATTATGAAACAAGAGTCAGCCTCGTCACAAACGGTTTGGATGGAGGGAGACACTCATTTGTGTTTAGATTTGCTTTCTAGAGCCTGCAAGTTAGCTGGGCCTCCCCATACAGTCCCGAATATGTCCTTCTCTGTCCTCAGAGCCTCTGACAGAGAGAGCTCCCTACCCGACAACACTACTTTCTTCACAGCCCGGATCACTGGGGCAGGACCTTTGGTATAGCGACTGAGCCAGTTTTCAGCTTGCTGCAGGGGAGTGCTGGAACCTTTGGCTTCTTGGTCCGCCTCCAGAACTCCATCTGCCAGTCCAATGTGCAGAGCAAGTTCAGAGTCCACCTTTACAGCACCGCTGAGCAATTTCAGTGCATTCTGGCTACCAATCATGTGGACAAGTCGTGCTGCACCACCCCAGCCAGGAACCAGGCCCATGTGTTTGTGGACGAACTGGATCACGCCGCCTGGTGCCATCAATCTATGAGAAAGGGATGACAGGATAAAGACTAAATATAGTGTCAAATGAGTTTTCAATGGTTTCTTTGTACCCCTCATATAAACATTACCTAAAATCACAGGCAGTTGTGAGTTCTGCACCACCTCCCAATGCTCTCCCCTCCACTAGAGCGACAGAGATAAGAGGCAGCCTGCACTGAGAGAAGCGTTCTGTCAGCATACTGTAGTGCATGTTAGCACTAGAACTACTGGGCTCACATTGGCTACTGCTATTTTAGTAGCAAAAGCACTGAGCAAAGAGGAAAAAGACAGCGCTTACCTGAGCAGCCTTGTGAGGGCATTCTGCATGAACATACACATTTTCATCCCATCCTGCAAGACGAGAAGCATCGAGGCATCTCAGCATGAGCCAGTAGGTCAGGGAAAAAAGCATACAGGTAACATACAGGAACAAACCAGGAGTATGTTGCATGTCTCTGCTTTGCTACCTGTGGGTCAGATATTGCTCGGACGGCGTTGAGATCCGAGCCAGAACAGAAAGTTTCAGCAGCCCCTTGAACAATCAGGCCTTTACCATGTGTCCACTGCTCCAGCTGTGTCACCTTCTCCTCCAGATCCACCATCATGTAGCCTAGCATGAAGGTAAAAACACAAAGCATTAAGCTGGAGTGTTAGAGTAAAGACATATCTATAATTTAGTTTATCTAGGATATCAAACCTGCTGCATTAAGCCTGATTATACGCAGTTTCACCTTACCAGAGAAAGCATTCATGCGGGAGGGGTTGTTGATAGTCAGCACAGCTATGCCTGAGTCTTGTTTCAGCAGATCAATGGAGCCGCCGGGAAAGGCCTGCAGCTTCTCTCTGATCTTGTCCTGGTTGAAGCCATGGACACCAGAGTAAACACCGTTGTGTCTCTGCAGGAGCCTTGAAGGAAACACAATTTGTGCCAAAGTTAAAATATTATGTCACCACTTTGTTTATCTTTAAATAAACAGATGAATGTCTTAAACATCCAAAGAGACGTGTAGCTTTTCAAAGGACAGGATTTTTTTTAGGGGAAATAGCAACGAGTGTCAAACTCTTGTTCATTATATTGATTGGCTGACTAATTAAAAACATTTTTGTTTAAATATGGTCATAAGTTTTAAAAAAATTCAACTCAGAAAAAAAAAAAAATTTCGATTTTTTTTTTTTTAACAAAATCTTTTAATTCAACAGGACAGATGTCTTTAGTAAGTGTCTCCATCATGGTGAAACTCTGGGTTACCTTATCCGTGCTCCACAGCAGCTGCTGCCCCTCAGGAGATGTCTCCTCACCGCACAGAGCACCATCTTCACACAGCTGAAGAGAACAACAGAAACACGAAAGGTTTGATTTATAACTAAAATCCTGGGAACTGAAATGCGGACCAGCATATTTGACTGATTTCACTTATTTTCTTTGTCAAAATCAAGCAAGGTTTCAACACTTTGTTGAATTCTGGAGCCAAAATGTCCCACATAAAGTAAATGGTTCATTTATAATTTCATGGCTTGTTCTTTTGCATAACATGACTAATTCAGTGTATTAAAGCTATCTGATATGTTAGCTGAAGACATGTAACAACAAACTATTTGACATCTGGAACCTGAAAAACTATACCTGCAGCGTCTTTAGTATCTTTAACTATCTTCAATACACACGTAATCAAAGTAGCGGAGAACAATTATATTTTTCTTAACCTATTTGAATACATCACTAAATTTCAACGTTTGGTGACAAACTGTGAGCACCAACCTTGCTAATGACAGTTGTGTGGTGTTACTCTAAACTCAGACCCACCGGAAACTAGCGCTGTAGCGGAAATAGCCCCTTTTGAATGTCATTGGTGATACACAAGTGCAGTTCCTTAATGTACCACAGGGAGGCGCTACGCAAGAAGGCTTTTGCACATTTCTGTAACATTTCCTGTAGAGAACTTGCTTTTTGTCATAGCTTTACAAACCTAACATCCTGAGTCTCATTAGCTACAGTCAATACTCTGCACACGTCCTCTTTCAGTACTAACATAACTTTTTCAATAACTTTTTCAATAAAAAATAAGTTTTTTACAGCGCAGTTGCAGTTTTGTTATTTTTTAAGACACCCTAATAAAAGATACCAACAGATTTTTTTTTCTCAATGGTATTTCCACACTTTTTATTCATCCAATCGAACATTTTTGTTGAACAGAATTTAGAAACAGATGAGTCCAACCCTCCTCTCGAGTGGAAAGTGAATATGAAAAAGCAACACACTGAAAACGAAAGGTTTTTAGGTGTATCTTACCTGTATTGCATCTTTATGTATGCTTTCTTTGAATTAGGTAAAACTGGGATTACCATCTTTAATTTCAACCTGAAACATACAATCTCATACCAGGAGGTGCCACTTCTCTGGAGGGCAGTAAAAAGTGTGAAATACTCGAGGATCACAGTACTGTGCAAACACAGACAGACTTAAATTGCTCCCAACTTGTCGACATCTCTGTGAAACATTTCACAACTCCTAACTGAGATTATTCATTTAGATAGTAACAGATTAATGTGATGTGGGAAGATTAAGAGCACATAGGCTATAGAATTATACACACACAGGATGTGCAAATAAGTGTAAGAGACCACAGAAAATTTTAGAAAAAGCAGGGAAATTGTGTCAAAAAAGAAAAGAAAAAAAAAACAGAGTCAGGTTCCTGACCTGATTTCTGATTTACTTATTCATTGAGTTAAAAAATTTCACTTCATACATCTCTGCCTCATTTCACAGCCCCTAATATAGGTTTCTCTCACACTTTTTATATCAATTAGATAGCAAATATTGTTTTTCCCCTGAGTGAATGGTGCAGCTAAATTCCTCCAGCAAAAAGGTAATCAAGGATACTCTGCACTGTATCCAAGACTGCAATAGTGAGAGTCCATACCTCTCCAGTCTATTTAAAAGTAAGGGAAGGAATTCTGAAAGGTGTGCAGAACTCTTCCCAGTTTGGCATCCCAGAAACGCTGTCTATCCTTCCGGCTTGGGACAGTAAATTAAACTCAGCCTACCAGGGTGCAGCCTGTCCACACATATATTTCTTTGAAGTCCTGTACCTTTAAGGACATAGGAGGGCTTTGTTGCATCTGCATGTTTGGTGATAGGCATCATGGTGATCTATGAAATCACAAACAAGTGAGTGTGACTGATGATGATGATGATGATGCACCAGCATACTGGCTGGTGTTAGATGAAATTGTAACGATCCAGCTGCAAACTGATGATGCAGCTGATGATCAAAGCCTGTCTGAAATTAAAGCCTGAGTAATGGATGAGATAAAGATACAGATTTCGCACATTTGTCCAGATGCATGCAGAAATGCTTCTGCGTTTACATCTGTATATTTGAGTGAGCACCCTATGTGGCCTTTAATCCAAAGCATCACTTTACCAATCGATAAGCAGCTGTCTGAGGCTCCACAGAAAGTCGGGGAATGTTTTTCAGTCAGCATGACTTCAAAGCAATTCACCAAGATAAGAAAATTCACACACACATACAGACCAAGTAAGTATGTGCAAGAATCATGGCAGGTTAGCAGGGGATTAGGTTCTCAAGCGTTTAGACTTTTCCAGTTGAAAAGACACTGGAGAGGAGAGAGCCTGAATATACTGAATACCTTTCAATGGAGACAACAAAAGAGAGGCAGCCACTGAAAATGCTACTGAATGCGTGTGAAGATAAAATAAAACCCTTTACTGATATGGGTGTTTCACATTTTAAACTACACTTTAGCTTTAAAAAACGTCTGGTAGTATTTGCTGAAAAGCCCAAAATACCATAATCGTAATATCTATTGGCATAAGAAGGAAACAGCTTCACAAAGATAAATGTAATGGTGCGCATGAGGCATGCAAGCCTTCTGTACAGTGAGGCTTTACCACACAGACTACAGTCACTCCTTCCACTGCAAAACAACGAAAGCTGTGAATACCCAGAAAGTTGCATCTCTATGTAATAAAATAAGTGGCATGCCCTGCTGAATGCATATTTCTGTGTTTAAAATGATAAAATGTGGTTTTTATCATATAAATAATTAAATGCAACTTAGAAATAAATCCTCGATGTGAAGAGAGACAATTCTGAAGAATATATCTTTATCATCGCCCTCCTCACCGAAGATTTGTGAACATCACAGATGAAGACATGCAGGCAATAAATATATAGGATGTCCAAAACATCTTCTTACAAAGGGAATTGATGAGATATTAGTGATATTGTCTACTTCAGACACTCTGTTGATAAAACAGGTTCTAATAAATCAAACCATAATCAGTCTCCAGAAAAGGTGCAATGTGTTTCACGGTTTATTGAAAGAAAGTCAGATTCAGCAGAACATCCATCTTTACAACCTTCAATTTGTGCATGTCCTAAGAAATTTATGGGACAGGGACATTACTGGATGAAGGGAAAACTGTGAAGGTTAAATTTAAGAAGTGGGGGGGGTGTAAACTTGAGATAAAAGAAAAATCAATAACTACTCCTCATTTTGCAACCATTTCCACAGATTTATCCAGTCATTAGCTTCTCTAATAAATGTCTTAAATTGCGATTAGTCTCTAGGGAAACCCTGAGCAATTATTTTCCAGTAGCTACTGGTAAACTAATCAATATCCTGTCTGCAGCAGTTTCTGCGTATGTCGAGAGCAGTTTTAGCAAACTGCAAAGCCACTCTGCTTCAAGCGCACTGTTGCATAAAATCTTTCCAGTGCTGTGATTTGAAGCAGCTCTGAACTCAGGACAGCTAGCACTGATTATATAATGCTTTGAGCATCTGGAGACCTCCAGACACAAGCACTGGCCAGAACTGGGTATCTACATGCTTTCCCATCCTTGAAGCAGAAAAACAGGATGAGGCAGCCAATACTGCTCTAAGCCGGGCATCAGGAGAAAATGAAAATATTTATATATATATCAGCGGTGGGGTAGGATTTCTGGCACCACGACATTGTTGCACCTGTTATTTCCCTCAGACGAGGGTGCCAGATTTCAGAGTGAGGCATTGGGTGTCTGTTCCACTTGGGATGTGGGTGGTTGTGTGGATATACCAAGAGTGTGTATCTTTATGCATATGAACACTGAAAGAATTAACTTGAATTTTACTGTGTGTGTGTGTGTGTGAGAAGGTGCAAAAATAACCTATTTATCAAACTGGGAAAAACATTCTGAACTTTATGTTTTATAGGCACATAAAATGCTTATAACACTATCTGATATAAATCAGATTTAGTAACAGATTGTATAAAACATTTACGGAAGAATTCACACATGCTGTTAAAAACATACAAAGGCCCATAGACACACACACCAGCACATCATCACAGTGGCACACAGTTCGTCTGCTCCTGTTGCAGAGCGCTGCAAAGGAACAGATCACAGTGAAACTGCTGGAAAAAAATAACATGACAAAGCCACATAACTTGTATCCTCCAGCTATAACGGATGTGTTCATATGGGATGTGAAGACAGAAGAAAAAGCATTAAGTCCTTATGTTTATTACATAAAATGAACAGCAAAAGCATTACTTTCATTATCATTCACTCCCAAAAAATGTATACTTGTCAATAGAGTGATGAAATACGAGCATTCAGAATTAGTATGAGTAGAAAAAAGGTCGTCTTGTTCTCTTTATAAGCATCATTAGGTGGTATGCAAAACAGAAGACTAAAGTTCATGTCCAGTTTCAAAGGAAACATTCTCTGTGGATAAATACAACCACTATTACAAATATTGAGTTTAATTTTTACTTGAAAGAAATGCATAACAAACCTGCCTTTGGTATAAAGTTATACAACAAAAAAACAAAACATTTGAATCAATCTGTTGACAAGATTTAGATAATTTCTGCTTATTATGGAAAAGTTTAAAGCCAAAAAAAGTTTAAATAAAAAATCAACAAAGTACAATCCAGGTATGTACAGTACTGAAGGCAAATAAACACGTTTTATTCAGCACACTGACTGTAATCGTAACGGGGTTCTTTGCTCTACTGTGTGTTTCTCTGAGCTCAACTTGATGCTGCATGTTGTCCATGTAGCAAAAATATGTTGCACACAAATTACAAGAAAAGGACAATGTGACTCGGTTTGACGTATGTTTATGGTTTCTAAATAAACCAGCATCAGGTTTAAGGTCTAAATGGAGTCTGTGGAACAGAGGCAGGTTATGGGGTCTGTTGTTGATACATCTGCAAGGCTACACTAGTCAAAGCTAGAATCCGGACCTGAGCATAGAGTTTTAATTCATTATTTATTAGCATGGATGGCTGCTACCAGTCCTTGGAAAGTCATGTTTTTACATGTGGTGTGTGAGCATAATGTCTGGCAGGTTAAATGGAGCATACTCCAGATTTGCTTGCTATTCTTAGTCTGTTAGGCTCCACTGGATGCAACATACATTCTCATAGTGAGTTGATGAACTCTTAACTAAAGCACTTCTGAGTCTGTGGTAGTGGAGAGGCAGTCTGGATTTGGTATAAACAACAGAAAGAAAAGAAACAAAGTTTGGGGGATGGTGTAAAAACATGATACCACGGAGGTCAGATGATGACCGTCTCTATGTGAAATCCATGTGCGTAAGTAAAGGGAGAAGTGTGTTTCTGGTGGATGAAGGTTGAAGGTAACACAGGAGTGGTAGAGGGAGAAGAGGAGGCGGAGGAGGAAGAGGTGGGGGAGCGGCTGGCCCATCGGGAGGGAAGACGACGGTTGGCTGGACGGGCAGGCCTCGAAAAGTTCTTCTGGGTGGAGGAAGAGGTGGCAGAGCATTCTTCATTCTCCTGTAGAAAAACAAGTGAATTAACATTTAGGATGATCACACTGCTCTGTCTACAACCAGTTTCACACACACAGATACTTAACAATACGTCACGAATTCCACCTGACGTCTCCTTGGCCCTGGGGAAAACAACAGGCACATTTCAAACAGGAACACTAAAACAATCAGCAGGCATGTGTGGAGAGGTCACTAAGAAATCCCACTGCTTTTGGTATTTGAACTCCACACATTTAAGGTAATTCTCCCACTAACAAACTCTTTAAAATCAACATTTTAAGTCTTTTTCTTTTTATTCTTTTAAAAAGACTGAATAAAAGTAGCTTCACAGTTATTCCCACAGTATCTCGAACATTTGCATGTGACTTCAAAGCGCTGTAATTACTTCAGCTTTCCTCATTTCTGTGGTCTGCCAAAGGCGTTTAGTCAGCTGGCTTCTTGTAGATACTTCTGTAATTACTACACAAAGGCCAGAAAACACTTCCACTATGAGGCCCAATGGAAGGACTAAAAGATGAAAAAGAAGTTGGTGAAGGGGCAACATACCTCCTGCCTATAGTTTTACACCACACTGCCAGTTCTTTGGGGGCCTTTAAGCAATGGAATGGCCCAGATGCCCAGGCCCAGATTATAATGAAGGCTTTGGCCTGCTTTTGTCTCTTAGCACATACCAGAAATAAACAATGTTCCCACCAGGGCTGTCCTCAGTCAAGGGCATTGCTAAGTGATTAAGAATGGACTGGAACAGAATGACAGGTTCATCCAGGTCCACTGGCATGACTAGTCTTTGACCTAATAGGATATTTTATCCAAAGCAAAGTTTGCATATTTAATTACAAGAGAAGTGTCTGAATGTGAATAGCACACATGCTGAGCAGATATACTGTATATCTGCTAGTCTACTCACCTGCACTATAAGCTGGACCTCCTTCACACCTCTGGTACTGTGGTAGTTGACCTGTGTTGTGATGTCGCTGCTCTGTGAGGCGTTCGATGTCTGCAGGTGTCTCAGAGTAGAAGGTAAGGGTGAGGGGTTCCTGTCCAGCACATCCTGTTCGGTGATTTTATCATTCCACCTACAGCTGAGATTAGAGCCTGGATCCAGCTCATTCTCTTGGCTCTCGTTTTGATGTGCCCGAGCTGCATTCTCATAATTTTTCAGAATCCTTTCCACCGCACCATAGTTGGACCTGGACCCTTCTGGTCGTGGGTATGCTGCAAGTGTGAGGGGCTTCCAGGGATGATCATTCATCATTCGAGGCACAGGTCTGGAGGAGTCAGACTGGTAGGAAGAACCAGGCATGTGTCTTGACTGTGTCACCTGTCTTTGTTTGTTCTGAACAGATGGTTGTGTTTGGGAGACACTGGCTCTGGCTGTCTGTGACTTCGCTGCACAGAGATTCTCTTTCTTTGAGATATTATCATCTGAAGGCTGGCCTGGCTGCGGATTTGCAGGAAAGACAGAGTCAACGGATAGTGCCTCTGTGGCTGCTCTGAGTTGTGATTTCCTGGAAGGACTGCTTGCTCTTCGAACTTTGTGAATAACCTCATAATGGTGTGCAGGGCTCTCACTGAGTCCAGCCAGGAGCTGTTCAGGTGAGAGGACAGGAGGGGTTTCTGACTTTATTCTCACCTCTTGGACTTCAGGAGAACATCTGATGTGCCTTGGCTGCACTCGAGAAGTCTGTGTAATGGAATCAAGCTTGGAGAGAGATAATGAGACTTTGGGGTGTGCATCAATAATAGCTGTAGTGAAATCAGAGCAAATAGGCTGAAAGGTTTTCTCTCCAGAGGGTAAAAAGTCATTGGATGTTGTAACCCCCGGTTGGCAAGCAACAGAGCCGGTATCTGTTACCGTAAAACTGTCTTGTACATCTGCTCCGCGGCCCATCTCCGCCTGAAACAAGGTTTTGTTAAACTCAGCAGTTTTTTTTTCTAATACAATATTTCTTTTGGAGGCTTGGAGGCTGCCAGGCGCTGTTGCCAGAGAAGACAAGAGCAAATCCAGAGGTAACTCTCTGATAGAGGGAGACGTCTGCAGCTTCCCAACACCAGAACTGCAATCAAGGCTCAAGTCTTTCCCAGCACTCAATATGTTGACTTCAGAAAAGCTTTTCTGCACCGTCCCATATGCTGACAACTTATTGCGAGTGAACTTGCTTGCATCACAGGACCAACGGTTGTGGCAGCAGCCTACGTTGCAGTTGGAATTAGAGGGTACGGGGCAAGAGGTTAAAACCCCATCTTTGAAAACTTTTCCTTCATTTTCTTGTAGCATTGCCTCAAACTTCCTGACAATAGATGGGCTGTTACATTTTCTGTCCACGAGAACACAGGGGCTATGGCACTTCCTCAGTGAAGCCATGGGGGATTCTGGGATGTGTAGTTCTGAGTCTGGATTAGACGCAGTCAGATTCCAGGAGGAGGTGCGGGGAGGAATGGGTGGAGCTGCCGTATCGATTTCAGAATGTACTCCAGAGCTGGTCTGTGTGGCTCTGTAGCCACCTAGATCAGCTGTGTCTGTTGTCCAGGACTCGCTCGGGCCTTTGTTGGCCTGCCAGGTATTATCTGGTGACAAGGTGTTCCAGTGTTCCCTCTCCAAAGCCCGGAGGTCATCGTAGATCTGGCTGAGATCGCAAGGAGTTTCATCTGCCTGTAGACAGCTTTTCTCATTTCCGTCAGATGTGCAGAGTGATTCAGACTGATTCCTGAAGGGAGTAAAACAATAATATTAATCTGAATCACCTTAAATCTAATTCATCTACATAATCAGTCAACAGTGTTTGGATATTTTTCCCCTTATATTTAACAGGAAGGGAAAATGTATCAAACTAAACCTCATATAAATTTTCAAGAAGACCTCAATTATCAGTTATTTACCTAAAGTGCAACACAAACATAAACATGAGGACGATGGAAAGCATCAGCACACATTTCTTATGATAATTCTGTTGAGGTGCCAACTGGGACTTACCTTTTGTCTCCGCTCTTCTTCCTGATCTCATCCTGGTAGCTACAAAGTTCCTCACTAACACGAGCGATTTCCTTCAGAGCCTGGAAAAAAAAACAAAACGATGATCCTATCTGTTGCATAAATAAAACCCTGAGCTTTAAGCTGGTAGTGAGGGAGAAAAGGCAACTGAAGGATGAGTACAGCAGAGGCACAGAAACACTGCTCATCAAAGTTACATGTTAATAAAAGCAATCAACATCCTAGGTCTTAAAAGTAGAGAGTTTAAAAGAAATAAACTCACAGCATTTAGAGCCGTGTTGTTCTTTTTCTTCACACTTCCAAAACTCCATCCTCCCCAAACCAAGTTTTCATGTAGACTAACGTGAGCCTCTTTAGAAGTACATTCTTCCTGTACTGGATATCCAGGAGCTCCTTGATGAACAGCATCCAGCTCTGATGTATCCACAGCTTCCTTATTATCACTGACTGACTCTTGCTGCCACGAGCATCTGGATCTCAGTTCCTCCCGTAGCTCAGGTTGGAAGTGCTCGCTCCGACTGAACTGGCCACCAACATTAAAGGCTAAAAGGTCGTCGGCTTGGAAGCAGGTAGAGTTATTATCTCCACTAACAAAAGCGTCATCGTTGCTGATGTTTCTGGCGTGACCAAAATGAGGTGATGGCGGATTTCTGGTTGGTTCAGACTGGGTGCTGCTGCTCAGCAGCTCGGAGTGGGAGTTATCGCTTTGCAGACTGGAGCCTGTACTGGTGGATCGCATGCTGAACCTGCGCACTATATCATCATCCTGCTTCCCTCCATCCTGTCTGGCACCCCCTCGCTTCACTCTCACTTCACAGTAGAGCTGGGTTGCAGGAGAAAAGAAAGAAAAGCAACATTACCATTAAATTAAATAATGTCTTTAATTAATGATGCTAAATGAATAAAAATATGAACTGCAACAGTTCAGAGGGTAAGACTACATAAATGCCACAACAAGACTAAAAAGTGAGTTATGGATCTATTACTTACACATAATCAAAATTTGATCTTAGATAATGAGCAGTAGGGTAAGATAGCTCCACTCACAGATACTTTTAGAGCTCAAAAAAGGAAATATTTATTTAATTAATTGAAATAAAACCTGGATAACGTCTGGCCTCCAACCATGGAAACATCTAAATAGTAACATTTCACGCTGGCTGGGCCTACTTCACATTAGCAATGTCTACGTGAGCCTTTTAGAGAGCTTCATTCCTCAGTTGTTCTGATTTTCTGGTCTCAGAGGGACAAATGAGATCCACATGGTCGTAGGAATTTGTTCCAGTGTTTTGCTCTCTTTCCAGTAACATCAAAGTGGATTCCCTCATTAAGGAAGGAGAAAAGATAAGACTAATTTGCTGTTGTAGACATGTCAGATCCTCCAGCCTTGACCGTCTCTTTCTCTGTCTTTGTTGTTGTCTCTTCAGCCGTTTAATTTGTTCTGGATTACTTCATCATCAGTTTTCCCATTCCTCTAACACTTGTCATTTCAATGTAATTCCTTTTTTTCCCCCAGATGGCTAATAAAGCTGAGCTTTCTCATGATAGCTATGTTTTTAATATTTCATTTGAACACTTGTGTATTTTCTGACATATTGCTAATAAATAAACGAGTGATTTGATATAGAAAATTTTAAAATAGCATCAGGTTTTTAAAAAAAGGCCTATATTTACTATCAATTAAAACCAAATTATCTTTTTTAAGTTATGTCGGATTTGTTTTTTAATTGTCGATTGTCGATTTTTAAAAATATTTTTCTATATGCAAACACCTAAAACACACTTCCTCTTCTCATCAGAGCTATGAATGTTGCCCTATTGATCACCTTTTGGACAACCAGTCACTCACTAAACATACAAGCTGTTGCCAATCGGTCCCAGCCTCTCACATAAATCTGTAAATATGGATGATGAAGGTCTAACAATTAACTGATATGATCAATAACACATCTAAACTAGTGTAATACCCAGTGAAAAAGCTTTGTTTACACAAACATCAGAGATTATAATCAACAAAAACATGTCTGATCATTACAAATCGCTCCTGGAGTCAAAGGAGAGCATATTAGTTTCAATTGCAATGATTTTCTGTTGCATGATAATGTTCTTATCTACATCTCTCCAGGTCATAAACCATCCCACTTCTTTTGTCTCAGACATAAGACAGCTGGCAGAACTCCAACCTCTGGCTCTCTCTTTGCTTTAAACTCTGCAGTCACACTCAGGGATGCTGTTCTGACAGTGTTTATGCTGGACAGGACATGCATGACCGATGTGTTAGAGAGAAAGACTAGATGAATGCATTGTTTTTAGACTATGCTTCTCTTACTTTTATCGCAAGTCGACGTTAACACTCCCCAAATCACTGTGATAAAATATGGATCCAAGTTTAAACACTTTCAGTGTGTCTTACCTCTTCTATTTTTCTCTGCATATCCTTTAGCTGACTCTCCCACTCTTTTCTCTCCACGTCAAACCTTTCAAGCAGCTCAGCCTTCTCCCTCAGCCAGTCTCGTTCACCGTGTTCCAGACGATAACGGAGGTCCATAGCAGCCGACTGCGTGTCTGTCAGGATCTTACGCTGCTCCTCCCTCTCTCTGCGAAGCACTGAAGTTTCACAGTGCAATTCTCGAGGACTCCGTGATGCTGACTGGAGCCCTCCGCTCGCCAATCCTGTAGCTTCTCTAGCCTCCAGCTGAGAGAAGCAGAGGGCAAGGAGTGCAGTGGGAATAAAGGAGCAAACAAAAGGGTGCGGGCAGATGGACAGGAGAATGATGACAAAAGATAAATTGCAGTAGAATAGGAAGGAAAATGAGGCAGGAGTGGGCGAAAACATGGAAAGTAGAATGAAGTGAATGAGGGAGGGGCAGGATGAGAAGGTGGAGGAAGTTGGGGAATAATGAAGCATGGGAGTGAGTGTAAGCGGGTTCAGGAAAGAGAGAGACATTAAACTGTGTATATATCCTGTCAGAATTCACACAGCTGGCTCATGGGTTCAGGGTTCAAGTTTCTTTTCAAGAGTACTTCATTAACACAGGATACATAGCAGGAAATGGCAAATTCAAGCAGGGAAAAGTATGTTTGCAGATGTGGCTTATTTTTCTTTTCAGAAACACTCCAGTAATTCTATTTTTAGGAAAAAGAAGCCATACAAATATGTTCTCTAACAGGAAATAATGGCTGCCATTGTCTCTGTCCATTGCCAAAATACTTTTTACTGGATTCAAATTGAAATGCTAGTTTGAAACCCACATATCTAAAAACCCTTCGTTTGATTTCAATGTCCTTTTTGAGTGAAATAACACGGGGCGCTCCTCAGGGATTTTCCCATTCTTTTGTACTAAAACCTTATGCAATGAGTAAAGTGCTGCAGAATTATTATTGCAAAAACAACTGTGTTCAATGGCAACAAAGACCTAAATAATGTGAACCACCACACATGCTAAAAAGACACAAATGGTATTCTCTTTTCTCTAAGAATAATATACATAGTACATGGGTCTGTACATTCTGTGGTAAATTTGCATTGTTACTGCTGGTGAACAAAACAAACTGGAAAACACATGCACTTTAGTGATGGAAGAATCCCAAGACAACGCCTCTGAATGTGCATGTGTTCGTGTGTTTCTTGAGCTTGCCAGGATGTGTTATTTCAGTATTCAGCCACAGACATCGACCGAAGCCTTCTTACAAGCCTCGGTCATGGTGCTATTTCTGCATGTGGCCTGGGGTCAAGAAATTATGGGTGTAGAAAAACAAGTCAGTGCATTCTGTCTGCCTGTGGCTCCTCTCAAGCTTCTCCACAATTAGAGACGGACGATGATGGGTGCTGTCCACAGTCTATTTAAACATGCAAATGTAAACAAATAGTGCATGTGCAAAAACAAATTCTCCTAGTCATATTAAAAAGCCAAGCACTTTTCATCCTGACTGAGACAGTAAGAGAAAAATTATCTCCTCATAGAAAATGATGAGGAGTTTGTCAACAAGGACAGACTACCAGCATTGCATCCAAGGAAACACAAGCTTGCTTTAAAATACGTCTCAGTCTTAATAAGCAACTTCCAACAAGCCGTGAGTATCACTGTATGGCACAGGGTATATAAAGGTAACTGTGTCACCAGGGTGACTTACTATAAATAGCGGACACACAGTCTTGTACAATGTCACATTCCTTGGGAGGGCTGGAGAGCCGAGGTAAAGGGAGGAGGGGAGTTGGCTGCTAAGACAGAGTAAGATGTCTCCTAGCTGCCAGCAGCGTTCATAAATCAGGATCATGCTGGGAAATCTGGAAATGCTGGGACTGAGCCTCAGCCTGGGACCTCGGAAGCTGTTTTGGTATTTAGGATGGAAATGCCTCAAAATGATGAAATTACTTCTTAGCTGCAGCCATGGATATGCTCAACTCACTCACTTAATATTAGCCTCTAAGCTCAGGTACCCAGTTATATGCTGTGACAGTTCATAATGATGGAGTGACACAACACATCTGGGTATTTGCTTCACCATAACAATGTCCAGATGTCATTTTAATTCCATTTTAATTTTACAAACCTCGACCTGAGCACACACATTTGTTCAGTTTCGCAATCCAACACATCTTCCTTTATCCTACAAAATGCTGTAAAATTAGCCAAAATAAGCTGCTTCAGCTAACAAGGATACAAGCAGTCATTAATGAAACCCACAAGGAAGTTCAAATTATTCTTTGCATCCTATTTACATTTTACGAAAGCTTTACAGCTCAGTAACATTCAGAATGGTGATCAGTGTGAGCAAACTATCCTTATATGCTTATATTTATTGCTTCCTGATATCACTTCACTTGAAGAGGACAAAAATAAGCTCATGTCTAAACTGGCACAGAATACCAATATAATGACACTTTCTTGCATGCTGAATTTGTTCACATTTCCCTTTGAAATTGAGATTTTTACCTTCCTTACATTGAAAAGCATTGCTGTAAATCTGTCAAATCCAACATTTTATTTGCTGATTAGTTCGAATAGATAAGGAAGATTTTCTGTTCAATCATCAGGAATCTGTGAAAATCTGGTGTAGTGAAGAAACTTGTGTTATAAAGCATATATAAAGAGACAGAGTTGAATTACATGTCTTACTTCTAACACTTGATTCTAGGGCATTTGTCCTCTACAGTGTGTAATACAACTTGCAATTCTGAGATAGTGTGCAAATCTGTCAATTCATAGCTTTGTTGTGGGATTGGATATTTGCATGCAGACTTAGATTAGCACATTGAAGTCCAGAAGTGTGGATGTGGTAACAAGACAAAACAACTTGAATGCTGTTAACTCTGCTCAGCATTGTTACATTTCCTCCTGCTCTGTTTGTGTAATCTGTGTGAAAACTATTTATCCCCATATGTGAACAAGTTTAGCCTTTATTGCATATTTTAAGTATTTAACCAGATAAAAATACCCACGTTGCTGTGTTAACTTCTTGTGTTATCCTGTCATCTGAAGCATCTTCCATCACCTTGTTCATTTCCTGTTATAGAATTTTTAAGTTTAATCGCTTCAGTCAGATAACCATTAGTTTCAAAGCGATCTGTCTGAAGTGTTAAGTACCATAGAAATCATATGGGGCTTAAAAAGGGAGATTAAAACACTGCTGTCAAAACACAAAGAAACAAGGAGATTTAATAAGAACAGATGGCACACACAGTTAAAATGTCACCAAAGACTGAACAAGTTTCATCAGGTTTAGACTTTTAGTCAAATAAAAAGCCTGACACAGCGAGGCACTGGTATGCTCCTTTAACCCTGAATATTTTCTGCCCAATTCACCCACACTTGACAGTTGCTGTCCAGTGGCAAGACAGGCTAATATTTCATCTACTTAGAGCGAGCTGTTAAAAGCCAAGTTTGGTGTTGGTGTCTGGCTGAGTGGGGATAACTAAGCTTGTCTCCTCAGTGCAAACCTTTTGTCTAAGCTCAGGCTTGAGTTGGATTGATGCCACGGTGACTTATCACCCTGACTTAGGGGTGGAAAATCCTATTTGTGCAGAACTGAATTCCTGGCCTGCAGATACACACATACACACACTGAATATAAACAACCAATACACAGCCTTTTTCATTAGGTGGAAAGTAAAACATAGTACAAACTGCTTTTTATGGAGATAATTTATGTTATATTTGATTTCTATGTGAAATCCATTACGATATCCACACAACAGTCTATAGGAAAGTCTAAAGCTTCATGAATGGCCTTTATGGTCTCATCATCACCACCATCGACCCACACCTTACCTGTGCAATCCTGCATTTGAGCTCAGCTTTCTCCAGCTCCCAAGCACATATATCCCTGGTATATTGCAGCTGAAGCTCGCTCCTCTTCTCCTCCTCTCTCTTCACCTCCGCCTGCACTTCCTCCAAAACCGTCTTTAGATCCAGCAGAATCCTCCTGTTCTCCCCTCCCTGCATGGAGACACAGTTGGCAGCGATCTCGTCAAATGTCCACAATAAAGTAACTCACCACTCTAACACAGGCATTATACTTTGATCACACTTTCAATCTCGTGCATTGTAAAAATATAAATAAATAAATATATAAATAAAAAAAAACGACGGGACCTTGTGAAGCAAAATCACTTGAGTTCAAGGATAATGTTCATACCAGACACAAAAGTATTTAAACAGATGCAATAATGACACAAAACGCAAAATATCTCCTATTAGTACCTCTAATGGCCTCCCATAAGAAATAATAGCCTTTCCCACATGTAATTACTTGTATGTTGGCCACTTCTCTCAGCAATGACTCCTTCTCGCGCATCCATTCCTCTTTGTCTTGAACATGCCGCTTTTTCAGATCTTCCAGTTTCTTTTTAAGGCGAGAGTGTTGTGCTTGTTGTTGCTGCTGCTGGGGTTCAGAACCTGGCCACATTTGTCCCTTGAGTATGTCAAAAATCTGGGTTCCTGCTCCACCCTCCCCTCCGCTCGATGGAGCACCAAACTGGGGCTCCTGGATCTGACTGAAGACGGTGGGTGGAGATGAGATTCTCCTCAGTGGGCTGCGGTTTTTGCCTCTGTTTCCGTCTGTTCTCTCCATCCTGGAGCGCGACATATACTCCCATCCCTGAGACTGCACGTATCCCCCGCCGGCACCGCCCCCACCGTGCAGCCCCGAGCCGTTCATAAACGCGCTCCACATTTCTCACGTGCATTCAAATTAAACACAAGTAAAGAAAAATGACTGTCCAAGAAATTTTGCTTTAAGTGTCCATTTTTGCTTTCTTATATATAGGCTAAGTTTCCATAGAGTCCGCTTTGCTTTCCCATCAATTAAATGTAGGCTCTTGTTTTATTTTGTAACTAGAAGCAACAGTTATCCAAAACCGGCGGAATCCCCTGTCGCCCGCACAGCAGCACCTCGAGTCGCCGCTGCGCCAAAACATACGACCGGACTGGACCCTTCGTTCTTCCCCATGTCTTCACCGAAGCAAGGTCAAGTCGTCATTCTGCACCAAAGGTCCCCGAATTGCATACTATTTATCCTTTAAACGCGTCCTTGCTGCAGTTCATCGCTGTTATTTTGCCTTAAACATAGGCTATTTACACCGAGCTCTCTGGACGCTCCATGTCCCGCTTTGTGCTGCAGCCGCGCGCTGCCAATGACAGTCACCCAGTAAACACTGAGGCAAAAGGGAGAAGTTCCCAAAAATATCACGGAGCGCACTGATGTAAGAGCCTCGAAGTATTTTTACACCCCTGTAACCAGGAGTTCATTTTTTCAAAGCCCCGTTTAGCTCAACGGCGCCTGGAAGAGTGCTGTGGAGGGACACCGTTAATCAACACCGGACTAATTAGGCTACGTCGCCACCTTACGCTGTATCCATAGCAACAAATCAATTTGCTCACTACGTCGCGGTAATATTGATGGTCTGCCGCTGACCGTCACTACTTTTAGATACTGCAACAAACTAGGCTACTCATTAGCATACCAGTCAGAGGAGAAAACTGTTTAATTAAATATTCTGAATTTTTGCTAAAAATGTCACGTGGTTGCAAAGAGGGCTGCCTACCTGTTATTTCTGCTATCTGCCATCTAAATTAGCACGAGAGGGGGATGACTATCACGAGGAATTCGACGAAGAAGAGTTTTAATTAATCTTGGCAGCATATAAATCACAGCGACCCTGTAAGGGTCAACAGTTGTGAAAGAAGAAACTCGTCCTAAAAGCAGTGACATTAAAACATAATTTTGCATAATTCTTCCTAAAACTCCACAAAGCTACAAAGCACGAGCCATCTGACCTAATAATCCTTACCGGTTGGATGATCCTGACTGTAGCCTACAGCAGTGAATGTCTTCATTCAACAGCAGCCACGAGGGCCCACATATCCGCCAACAAGTAGCTTAAATGATATCTGGACTGGAATGCAATAACAGAGTTACAAGCAACTGCAGCTGAAATAATGCTTTCATTAGCTGGAATAAAATTCCCCTTCCTCGCTCCCTCCTACTCGGTTTCTCCTCCTCTTCCTTCCACAGCTGGTCCTAATACACAGTATGACGTGAAATATCCCACCAGTGGGATGAAAGAAGTGGACCGGTTCCGCCCCCATCCCGGTGGTCAGGTTCTTTAGTTAAACAGATTCACCATCTGCACATATTTTGTCATAATCTTGCAGACCTCACCCTTGGGCACTTTCACACAATTCTGAATGTTACGCAACTAAAGTCAGTCCCCCTATTCATGCTCAGATAACTTAACTGTGCCCCCAGGTAGTCAGAAGCCTCTGGTTTTTATCCCTGAGAAATTTCTCACAGAAAGAGACTGAGAAAAATCACCGTTGGTCACAGAAGAAAGAGGAAAAACAAGAATATTTTAAATGAGTCACATAACAGAGCCACACAACCACAGAGGAATGCACATGACTATCAAGCTTTAAAACAAGATGATCCAAGCATCATGCCTAGGTGCAAAGAGGCCACATAGAAACCTAAAAGAAATAAATATAAAATGTCACCAAAACAAAGCAGTGGTGCAAAAAGAAATGGGTTGTTTTGCAAGCCCTTTCAATCCGTATGTATTTCCAGTGGTCGCCTGGCTGGTTTGTTACAGATTATGTTGACATTTTGACATGACTGTGTGACTCAGCACAGATCCTTATGAGGAACCCATGAGCTTTCTGTCTTATAGAGTGTCAGACAGCAAGGGTTAATAATATTGTGGATTGGTATTTAAACTGTTTATGTGTGTGTGCATATAGTCTGTGCATTAAGCAAACACAACAGAAAACATCAGCACCTGCAGTGTAGCCTATATATTTCTGATAGTTGTCCCGGAACGGGTCCAGAAAAGCTTGTGGACAAACCAAAAATAAGGTGCGTGCAATCTGAATGGGTTTTTCTCCATTTTGCGGTTGCAAAGCACTTTTTTTAACCTCTGCAAAATTTCTGCTTCTATTAGAAACTGTTTGCTCAGGTTGCCTTATTTTAGACTGAAAATAAATCACACCCACACACACACAGAAGCTTCAGACTGACTGTTATCCCAATCTAATTAGCAGAAATGGGATATGTCAATCAATCAGAGTTCAGACTGCAGTCCTCACAAATAACACAAATAACAAATGGCAACACCTCTGTGAGTGTATTATAGAATGTATAGCGCTTTGAAAGCAGCTTTTTTTGCTTTCAGGTTTGAGAAATGACTCAATACTCACACTCAGAGGATTGAAAAATACACTCACCTATGATGTTGCTGCCAGCTTGGGTGGTATCCAATAAATGCCGGAAGCATCCGAGTAGATGAGTGGCTTGTGTCATACTTGGAAAATGAAATTGCTTTGTAACTTGAGTGACCTTGTGTGATGTGTTCAACATAACAGCATTAAAATGAATGAGTAAACAAACAACAAAAATGGGCGTAATGTCACACCGAGCGTGTGCTTTACAGAACAAAGAAAAGGGTGAAAAGAAATACCAATTTAAAAATGGTGGCATATGAGAGTGAAGAAAACAGAACAAGGATGAGGATCAGCAAAATAATTGGTTGAAACATCTGAATGGGTAACAAATGAGGAGGATGAAGAGCAGAATGACAGGCAGTCAGATTGAGAATGATGCATATTAATATTATTATTATTACATAAAACAAATATGTCATTGGTGTGTTTGGGCTCGCTTACAGACAGCGGTTCTTCAGCCGGTTTGTCGTCTTGTTTGGGAACATCCAGACGGTCTATAAAGCTCTGCAGCTCCTTTCTGAAGGCCTTCATTTGGGCATTGATGCGATACAGCAGCTCATGCTCTCTGATCCTGTGGCGCAGAAATGAATTCGGGACTGGATTACTCTAAAACACATTCATAGCAATGACATTGGCAAAGGATATCTTTTTCTACACCACCTGCCGCCTTCTTCATCCTCATCTAATCTAGCAAACATCTCCCCGTTGGTGACATACACTCGGGCCTCTGCGATGATAGTGCTGGTGTCAGCGATGAGCCTGTCGATGGTCCGGCCCAGCCTCTCCGCCTCGATGCGGATGTCTATCATATGTTGCCGGTCCTTCAGGCTTCTGGATAAAAAACGACTGTCTACAGGTGAGTACAGCGAGCGAGTTGGGGTGAGGCAACGGATGTTCCTCACTTCATCTGAGTCACTCTCCCCCCCGATAGGGCCTTCACGCTTGCGATGAGGTGGGAGGAGACGAGGAGAGGAAGCTGAGGCTGAGGGAGTGTCATCTTCACGTCCTCCATCACTCTCTGCATCACTGTCCCGAGGGCTGCCCCGGATGCCGAGGTGCGAGGCCAGGTCATAGCGCTGCATGTTGGAAAGCAGCACACGGTTCTCATACTGGAGTTGCAGGACTTTACCGCTCAGTTCATTGATCTGCAAACGTGCTGCTTTAAGCTCCTCCTGGAGAGCCTCCACTTTAGCAGGATCAGCTCCTCCTGTAGTTTTAGAAAGCAACAACAAAAAGTCAAATTACAGTTTAAAGCTCAGCTCATGTGTTCCAAAAAGCACTTTTTTTAACTTATACCCATTCAATACAATAAATGAGAGCATAATACTTTCTCTGCTGTGCAGTCTGTGTCTTGCAGCAACGAGTATTAATAAGTTAGACACTGAAAACAATTACCTCCATGTCTCGATCCAGCTTCATGGAAACCCGCCTTGTATTTAAGTTTATTTAGTTCACTTGTCACCTAAAAGTAAAAGTCAATGTTATGTTTTGTAAGTATTTTTAGTTCAGATGTCATAGGCTTTAAAAAAGTGACTGAAAATAATAAGTTCAACAAATAAGACTATAAACTTGTGAGCTCCAGAGGTCCTGCATGTCTGAATCTGCATTCAAGAACAAAACATGCCTACAAACTTTCACAAAAACCCAAAAATAAAAGGAAAATCCATTAATTTACTCATTATCCTGCAACACTGTCATAAACAAACCTAATGCACAGTCTCCTGCAAGACCAGGCCACACAGAATGTTGCATTTAATCTGCTTGATTTTGCAAAGCATCCCATTTACCTTTTTATTCTCTTCTTCTACATCTGCTAAGTTCCTGCGGAGAAGTTCAGCTTCATCCTCCACCAGCTGGAGCTGTTGCCTCAGCTCAGACAAGGCCTCACCCTGCTCTCTGCTCTGCTGACCGCCACTGCTGGAGCCATCCACTCCTGCTGCCGCCAAACTAGGAAAATGGAGCAGTTAGGGTTAAATATGTCATTTGGGTATGATCAAATAAATAATCTAAGCTTCCAATACATAAAAAAGTCCTCTTTAATTAATTGCATGAAAATATATGGTTAGATGGAGATTGAACCATTTTGCTGGTGACTGTTGCCCTATATCAGGGGTGTCAAACTCAGTCCCTGAGGGGCCGGTATCAAGGAGGTTTTTGTTGTTTCCATGCTCTGACACAGCTGACTGAAATTACTTAATAGATGGACAAGAAGCAGTTGGATCTATTTTATTTGCACCATGTGTGTTAGGGCAGGTAAACACCAAAACTTGCTGGATACTGGCCCTCGAGGACCGGAGTTTGACACGTGTGCATTATATTTTATAACCAGCGACTAGCTTAATCAGATTGAAACATTACCTGTCCTCCCTCATGTCATCCAGCTCAGCCTTTAGACCTCTGTTCTCCACCTCCAGCTCCACAATCTTCCTCCCCAAGATGTTCGCTTCCTCCTCCACCAGGCGTAAACGGAGCTTCAACTCCGATTCGCGCGTGGTGGGAGGTCCTCCAGCTTCACCTTTAGGCAGAGGGGAGTCCACATCTCCATAAAAGGATCGGTACTTCTGCAGCTCCTGCTCGAGTCGATCCTTCTCTTTGTCTATCTTTGCCATTTTCTTTCTCATCAAAACGGCTTCCTCCTTGATAAAAGCTAGCTGGCACTTCAGATCCTCATTTTCTTCCTGTAAAGATGCAGAGTTGCTTTTTTCCATTGTGGTTTCTGTGTTCTGATATATTAAATGTCTGTATAAAGTCAAGAAAAATGGCTTTTTGAGATGTGAAAACACAGTTTCTAATTCAACAGCATGCTTAAAAACTCTTTGTTTCACACATGTTTGTGTGTTTTAGTTGCAAGTGTGCCATATATTAAACATATTCAGTTAGGTTGTTCTCTGCAGTCTCTAAATGAAACTCACCTCTACTGGGGTCTGTGGGATTTTTCTTTCTATTCTCTGGCCATCTTTATTTCCTCTTCTTTTCAGAGACAGCTGCAAAGAAAAAGTTACATCATCATTACTGTTTGGTGATATCACTCAGCTTTGCAGAGCACAGAGGGCTCCTACATGTAAAACCAAACCAACTCACCTATAAAACATTTTTAGATAATGCTTCTTAAATCAAGATCTAATGAAAAATGTGTCCTTTATCAGATAAATAATGAGAAATAACCTCTGATTGAAGCCGTTCTCAGTTTGCTGACATGTTTGGGATCATTGCTCTGCTGCATGATTCAATTTGGGAAAAGCCTACATTCATGATGTAATATATCATCTGTTCTATTCAGCACGTAATTCTCTTCAATGCCACCTACACACTCCTCTGTTCAGTTTCTCACCTGCCTTACCTCCAGTAAACAAACATATTACCATCACCTTACCTCTTTTGCTTTTTCAAGCTCGTTTTGTAGGGCCTGTTTGGTGACCTCCACCTCAATCAGCTGCTGCCTCAGCTTCTCATTCTCTTCATCTGTCTTTGTCCTCTTTTCCTCCACATTCTCCAGCTCATGGTGCAGGCGCACTGATACATCTTTCGCCACCTGACACAGGAAGAAGACAAAATGAACAAAGAACGAGATTCTGTAAATATTCAATCACCAGTGGTAAAGAAGAGATGAAACTCACTTTTAGGTCTTGCTCGAGGCTTCTGAGTAACTCTCCATCTACTTGACCAGTGTCTGTGAATCTAAGCCTCTTTCTCTCGGCCTTCTTTAGTCGGTACTGAAGGATCCGACAGTTTTTGTTGGCTCTCTCTAGCTCTCTGCGCATGTCCTGCAGTTGGCAAGCATCCTCTTCATAGAAAGTGTCTCGCATTTCATCCATCTCTGCCCGCATTTCCTCAATTTCATTCTATCAGTAAAACAATAAACCATTAATTAGTATTGGTCTACAGAGAAGAAATAGTATTACTCTATAAAAGGATCTTTGTTGGTAGCATTAGCAGTGATTGAAATGCAGCCTGCGTACAGATAGCCACAACAGGTGCGGCTGTTACGCACGTTCTTAAAGAAAGCCTGTCATCTAAATTGTGAGGCTTTTGTGCTTTTATTTCTGTTTTTCTTACCTTAAGGTCCTCGTTTTCGTCCTCCAGTCTTTCCATTTCATCTTGCAGCCTCTGGTCTGGCTGTGGAGCCAGCTGCGGACTGTATGGCTCGGGAGACAGCTCCGGTTCTGATGCCGGTGGAGATGCTGACTTCGTCTGCATCTTTGTCCCTTTCTTCCCCAAGCTTTTATTCAAGTGAAACTGTATCAGTTCAGACTGTAAGCATCCCTCCTTCCAAAAACCAGGTCCGCATCCAACTGTGCTTTTGGAGCTTTTCTTGCTGCTGGTGGTAGTCGAGGCGGCGTCTCCTCCTCGTGGGTTTTTGCTCCTCAGTTTGGGAGATTTGGATGCGCAGGGCTGGTCGGAGACAACGCGGTAAGGGTCTGCTCTAGAAGGCGAGGATGAATCTGTGGCAAGTCGCGAGGAGTCGTCCGAAGCTTGTGCGGAGACTTTGTCCCCTGTGGGTCTGCTCAGGGTCGGGCTTTCAGCACCAGCAGCCTGGACAGCAGCCGCGCCTCTGGCAGCAGGAGCGCCTCCGGCCTGCCGCTCCCTGCCCGTGGAAACAGGAGAATGACCTCTGCTGCCTCTACCTCCCCCACTTCCTCCTCCTTGCTTCGATGCGGGCTTGGCCGAGTTGCTGCCCTTTTGCGCAATTTTAGGTCCAGCTTCTTTGAGACCGGCCGGAGACGATGACCGCTGCTGCTGCTGCTTCCGGCTGCTATTGTCTGGCTGCCGAGACGAGTCGGCGGATGACGATGGGTTCATCATGCTGTCAGAGGTTCAGCTCATTCTGAGAGACACATCCATCCCCTTTCCACGATATCAGTGAATAATGAACATCTCACACCTGAAAGGTGGCAGAATTTACACTATTATTTGTTGGTTAATCCACAGGTCGATCTAACAGTTTCTTTCTTAGACTCTTCCCAGACCTGAATTGGAAGAATCTGCATTAATAAAACTCCTTGCATTTAAAGAGCAAAGTAAGGCTAATTAGGTTAGACTCCTGTCAGTGGAAAACAGCCAGCAGGCGACTACATGACCACCGCTGATTATGCATTCAGCCATTCAGTGATTCATTTTATGATCTGTGTGTGAGATCAGCTGGAACTTGGGTAATTAGACACTCCATATTTGCATCACATGCGCTCAGAGGTGTGCAGAAAGGGGGAAAGATATAATATCATTGACCTGAGGCAGTAGCCAGTCAATTACTGAAGCTGCTTATTGAAACAGTCGGTGCTGTGTGGAGCCTGATTTGATCTCAGACTGATTCAACATAAACAAAACAGCTTGGAGCCATCCCGTATGAATAAAGCCGTTTCCTGTCAGCCATCACCACCTTACAGCCTACTGGATGACTCAGTAAGCCTGTGGATGAAGATGAGTTCAATAACTGGAAGCCACGAATGAAATGTAGCCACATCTTAAGCAACCGTTCTCAATGTCCTTTTTCTTTTTCTTTTCTTTTTTGGTTTTCAAAAGGCAAATAATCGACCGCTTGTCCTTCTTTTGGCAGTCTATCACACAGCAAGGATTAACTGTTCCACTAAAATATTATAAACAAGCAGAAAGCGCGACTTATTGCTCCAAGTCTTTCCCATAAACAACTGTAGGCAGCAACAGTAAATCCACCTACCTTGGTAGCATGAGGAGCTAAGAAGATTTAATGAATCAAACACAGTAATTTGCCCTTCTTACACGCTTCTGATGTCACATTTATGTTAAACACGATTGCGTGTTGCAAGACAAAGAAAAGCACACAGGAAAACAATGATCCCACACATTCATTTCTCACCTTTTCCTGGGTTTTTTTTTGGATGCTGGAAGGTGGTGGTGATGTGGAGGCAGGAGAGATGCTGACTCGAGCGCCTCCCGACCGTCAAGCAACCTGTTTCAATATTCATGACATTACATCATCGCTGGGAGGACTGGGGCGGCTTGGAGACGGAGCTCAGAGCAGCAGGCTGATCTGATTGGAAGAAGATGCTCAGTGGTCCCTGCTGTTTCCTTGTCTGTCTGAGCTGTGATTGGACAAAGCTAATCTCACCTTGCGTTCAGGCGTTTAAACTGACCTTGGATGTGGCTTTGAGATGTAAATGTGACAGTTTAACTTAACTAAAGGTTGTTTTGTTGGTGTTTTACTCGTTTATATTGCAACTAATATCCAAATGACATGATTTAGACTGAGGCTTCTGTCAACACAATTCAACAGCTTGTATTGAATAAGAGCCAGAAGCATTTTATTCTTTCTTCTGGTAACTTTTCCATCAGTTATAATTTAACTTATGTAATTGTTATTATTAATGGCTATTATTTTTAGATTTACATGGTTGTAATCTTTGATCATTGTGTGATCAATTTTCCATAAGTGCAATAATTTATATTTACACTGTAATAACTAGAATTCTTACACATAATGCACTAGAATTTGGTTAGTTAGTACAGCAGAGTATTTAAAATTGCACATTGCAATAGTTTATAATATAGCTCAATATAATAAAATTTGGAATCAATCACCTCCATCTGGGATATCTTGTGATTGGTGCTTTGGAAGAAGGAAAAGGAGTGCCATGCTTCCATCAACCCCCAGATGAAGCTCAGAAAAGAAAGGACTGAAATCACAGGAAGGAATAAGGGTGAGTGTAAGGTGGATGGTATTGACAGAATAAAACAAAGTGTCCTCTATTGATGTTCCAGTTACAAAACATCTAACAAGTTGATTAGAGTGATTGAATTGTTGCCCTGCTCAAATTAAGCCCATGTATTTGGAGGAAGATACTATTTCCTGCTCAAATCCATATGAAATTACACGTCACCCATTACCCCAAATCTTTGTCTGAATTTGTAATGATGGGCCAGTCTCATCAGGTTTATCAGACTCTTCCAGTTTGTTAAATGATACTGCATCAGTCCAGAGTGTACCCATACTAATCTCACCATGAGGTTCAATGAAAAAGGCTCCCTTATGCCCCATAGGATTCATGCATGCATTTAAAAAAAGGGGAAAAAAGTGGATGTGTGTTGTTTGCATCACTCTTGTTTGGAGAAAATGATGAGTATAAAAGGAATGATATAGACCGACTTGGATTGAAAGCTGGGATTTGTTCGGCTCTGAAGGTTTTATAGCATGAGTTTTAGCTTCACTAGCCGCAGCTCTGGGCCTTATACCTCTGTGCAATCCATTTGCTTCAGCCACTGCTGGCTTTTAAACATTCGGTCTTAAACTGTTAAAAAGCAAGACTTCTCTATATTTTAACCCTAAATCAAAAAGACAAAATGTCACAATGCCAATCAGCCAGCCTTGTGGAAGCATGATGATCAATTTTCCCTAAAACAGATGTTCAGGGGTCTCGCTCTGCCTTTCACTGTGACACAGCCGCACACACACATTCACTGCCTCCCTTCCTTCTGGCTCTGAACGATTCAATAATTCACTTGCACCAGACTGACAGATGCCTGCATAATGGAGGTTGGTGTGATTGCTCTGCTTTGTGTAATGTCAAGCAAAGACTAAATTGCAGATAATTTGCTGAATCATGATCTGAAGCTATTTAGCATGTTTTATTGTTAGTCCAGCAAAGTGGCAATAATTTTACAAGATACAAGATCACATCAAATATTAGAAATGACTGAACCTCCTTTTCAGATGTACAGTTTCCTGTCTGAGGCAGTTTGACAATGTTGCCCCTGTTTAATGTCTTTGCTCATGTTTAAATGTTAGGCCTACCATCCCAGCATTCCTCACCATTACATGCACAGGAGTACGCTATATGAGGACAAGCTGTGAGAGAAGAAATGAGATACAAAGAAGAAGGTTCTTCTGAAAATACCAGCTTCATTCAAATAACACATCAAACTCTCCCTCTGATCCTCACTTCCCCTGTTGTTACCCCTCTTTCCTCAGATCATTACAGTAACACCCTGTGTAGACAGACATCCCAGGCAGCATGTGCTTGTTAAGTATTGTTCAGAATTATCTGCAGTATCATGTTACAGTTTCATTCAGCCCTAATCATATAACTTTGAAAGCATTAGAATCCAAATCCTTAAAGGATTTTGACTGCAACAGCACCAGATTAAATCTGGTTCTTGTGCAAAAAGTCATGCTTTCTTGGAGAAAGTCACACGTTTTCATTGCTTTAACATTTATTTGTGCTCTTTTTAAACTGATTTTTTTCTGATAGGGAATGTCTTTGAAGTGAAAGCCTTATAGGTTATGTCACTGGCATAAAAGCATGCCTGTCTCCGATTACAACTGTGTTGCTCCAGATATCAGCTGAGCTTGTTATCAGTGAAAGCCACAAGGGAAATTACTGAAAGACACAGCTCCGTGCAGAGTCAAACTTTGGCTAGTCAAATGCTGTATGATGCATGTTGTATATTTAACACCATTTAATCACAAAGAAAACTGTGGGTTTGTTGTTGTCTGTTAAGGTCAGGAAGTGTATAGTCATTTTGTTTTTGTTCAATGCTAGGACTGGAATAAAAGCAACAGCACATCGTAATAGGATTATACGAACAAGTACTTCAACCAAAACAGAAAAGAAAGAATTCACACACTACTTTATATAATAGCCAATTTAAATAATTTTTTAATCTTTTGCATTATTATGCAAACTTGTTTTCTAAAACTAACAACAAAGGGTTAAAGTGCAAATAAAAACTGGATGAAAGGCTCAATATTTTCTCTGCACATGTTATCTTAAAATGATATACATATGTATTTAAATGATGTTAAACCCATTGCATTTAATTAGTTTAAAGACTAAATGCTTATTTGGAATTTATGTCTTCATGCTTCATTCAATCACTCAAAAGGAAGAGAGATTGTTCATTAGTTATAGGGTTATTGGTTCAATCCCTGACTTCCTAAAACCACACACTCTGGTGTCCTTAAGCAAGACACCCAACCCTACATTGCTCTGGTGGCTGAGCCTTGTGTAAAAGCGCTTTAGGTCTATAACAAGAACTGAAAAGGGCAACAAAATACATGAAAACTTATTGGAAGGTGCAAAGACATTATGTAAACTATGGACATACACTTTCCATGTTAGACATCGTAGATCAGAATGAAAGGGAATCTCTGAAAAGGTACAATCACACCATTACACAGCAGCAATTTAGGAAGTGGTTCTTAAAAAGCAGACAGGCTTATGTCATGGTGTATGTGGAGAAATGTCCTGTCAGGTTCTGATTGGTATCACCTTGCATACATTGGAAGGTGAGAAGAGAGAGACCTCTGTGTTCACTCTGTGACAGTAAACCAGTGTAGTGAGTGCATGGAGGGAATGTGCTCATGTTTCCGCACTCTCATCGGGATTTTAGCAGCAGTTTCAAATGTACTGCAACTTTTGGATGCTTTTGCTGAGGATCCCGATAAGAAGTTCACTGGAGTAGTCAAATCTGGGGAATATAATTCTGAGGCCGTGAAACCCAGTCTTGCAGTCTAACCTTAAAGGTGAGATGAAAGTCAAATATAACACACAGGGTAGTGAACACTTGAGAAGAGATTTCATGGCCAGAGGAATATACAGTGTTTGCAATAGATGCTGACTAAAACTGATTCGGTTTTGTGATTGTATAAGGAAGTTGACTTTATCTCCTCCAGATAATCAGTAAGTATGGAGAGTGATTATAATCACAATGATGACTGAAGGTCTTGTTTTCATGTATGAGTGTGTATCATCATCGTGGAATAAAATTCACTCCTAAAGTTATTGAGGATTTGGTCAAGGAGGAGCACTGAGAAAAGAAAGGAACCAAGCAATAATCCCTGAGAAACACCATCAGTGACAGGGCAAGTTCTGGACCTGACCCCTACGATGGAGACATAGTTTTCTCCATCAGAGGTAACAAATATTGCCTAAATTCTTCTTGTGTTCTTCTGTAAGTGCTGTGGGTGGAAAGTCTGGAGTTTGAAAGGGTGGCTTATTGTGGAAAAAAGCTGCTTAATCTTTCTAAGATTGTTTTCTGAATATGAAAAGAGACTTTACAGCACCTCTCTAAAGCAGGATCAGTGGCCTTCATTTTTTACAGATTGTTGATTAGGGGAAAAGTGAACCAAACAACGTTACTGACTCTGACAGGTGCATAGATATTCAAGGTGCTGCCTTGACAAGAAAACTGGGACATGACCCAAAAATCCCATTCTGCTGCAATACAACTGCATGGCTGCATACACAGTCTTGTATAAAGCAGAGGTTATGCAACACAGTGATGCTAAATGTCCAGTCTGATTCCGGCGCCAATAAACAAGCTCATGTTTAAACTGAAGTCTTTAAACTACAAAATCAAAATGGTAATTTTCTGTAGAAATGGCATTTTGCAGCAGGAGAAACTGTAAAAAAATTAAAATGGGGGAGAAACAGTTGTATGGACACAGGAAGCTATTCCAAAGAAAAACTGTAGATGAGATGTGCAGTCTTTGACACATTTGAAATGACGTAAACCACTTCAATGTAAAATCTTTCTGCAATTGGCCTCCTACTCAAAACTCTGCAGTAGGGGGACTGCACACACATCTTGCATAAACAGAAGCATGTTTCACAATCTTCAACAACAACACATACACACAAAACCCTTCTCTCACTACTCCACCCACACATGAACACTAAAACCCTGTTTAATAGTTTATTACACTGCTGTCTTTTACTGTGCAGAGCTCAGCCAATCCAGAGAAAGAAAGCTGGAGGAGGGGAGATGAGGAGTTGGAAGGGCGAGGTTTTGGAGGATGGGGTAGGCAGCTGCCATGTTAAGTTACCATGGAAACCTTTGTCTACATTCGTCCAAATGGGAGGGGACTTGAGAGCCATTGAGAAATTAAATCAATTAAAAATTGTTTTCTTTCAGAGCTGTAATTATTTCAAAGCATGTTAAAAAACCATGTATATGCTATTGAGGATTACACATACCCGTGCTACAATATCAAAGATATTTCATCCGATCATCCAAATAAAAGCAAGTATATTCTTAATTAGTTTAAGTTTAAGTCATGTGGCCCACTTCATACATAGAGATGGTTATACTCTATCTATGACACTACATAGTACAATATATTGCGCATTATATACATTAAAGCATCTCCAGTTACAAAATAAATCCTAATATATATATATATATATATATATATAAGTGTAAAATAGCAGAAAGGAGACGTGTAAGTGCAGGCAGCAATGGTCAATACACAGATATAGTTCACAAGACTACATTTAACTTGGTTAACAGATAGCAAATATACATGCCAACGTAACAAACCTGTGGAACAACCAATGACAGAGAATTAAAGTTTATTATTGAAATGTACAGTAATTATTCTGATCTTTTCGTTCTCTGAATATCACAAAACCTGATAAAGTTCAGCTCAAACATGGGGATCATTGCGAAGATATTGATCAATAACTCATTGAAAGTGATGTCACAATGGCGCCCTCTTGTGTTGGAAACCTGGAAATTCACAGTTACTGAGTTAGAATAAAAAAAAAAACTGTTCTGCTTTCAAAGACATGCAGAGACATGTACATCATCAGGACGTAGCCAGGTAAAGGAAGCTGTACACGCATTCAATTTAATTCAATCGCAAGAAAATACGAAGTTATGATGATAAAATAAATAACAGCAGATGCATTGTGGACGTACAAATGTCCATTCTGCGCTGCATACAAAATATCACAATGTCATATGTACATCACAGAAAGAAGACAAATACACAGACGAGCACTTTCAGCTTAATGATATTTACAACAATAAATAATCAATAAACAACATCATAATGTGTTGACTGGAAGCTGAAGTGAAGCAGGATTTGCTGATATAGAGCCGTTTTAAACAGATAAAGTATTCTTTACAGGTGTAGAACAGCAGCTCTTTAAGTCGAGACGCAGTAAGCATTACTTCTTCCAATCACAATTCCTCTCTCCTGCAAATTCACATTCAAGCCAACTGAGGACGTGAACTGAGACTGAAAGCTTTGCTGCAGAAAGACGTTATAACTTGGTTATTTAAAGATATTTTTAACAGTGTTAAAGGTAGTCCACATCATTAAAATGTGCTGTAAGCTGGCTCTGCATTCTGTTTAAATGCAAAGGCAAGCCCAGATAACCACAGCAGCCTTGTTTTCACCAGCTTTGATGACAAACGACAAATTCAGAAAGGATATGATATAAAAAGACAAGGAAACATCTGCAAGGACCCCCCTCCCCTCTTCCTCCCTCTTCTCTGTGGAGGGGGAACAGAATATCATCCAATGGGTTGTTTCTCCAGATAATATCCCTTACATCTCTTCATGTGACATTTACTGATATACAAAATGGATATTGTTTCATTCAAACATAAAAAATGTGAATTTCACTTCTGCATGAGCTGATATTTAGGATTATTCCATATTTAAATAACAACAGAACAACATCATCCCTCTTTCAGATGATTTAAAATGCAGATTTTTTTTTGTCTCTATGTACATTTTATCTCTTAAATTCATTTTCTTTTACTAGGATGTAACAAAGTGATGCTGGATGTCAAGTCAGACGTGAGAAATAATAATAAGAAAAATAAAGAAGTGACAGTGGAAAGGGCATTTTAAGAGTTTCTCTCTTAAAGAGCATGAAAAAGATAAAGAGCAAAAAGACATGACGGTAAACATCATCATCCCTTCTGTGTCTGTACAGGAAATAAGCTAAATTTAAAACCTTTAAAAAGAAACTGATGTGTGTTAGGGTGTGTATTTCTACCTCATCAAAGCAGTGCTTTTTGTTTTTTTTACACATCCCATGTAGTTTCCCAGCATTTCAAATGGTCCTAATAAAATGGTTTCCCAACAGACTCAGTGTTTGGTTGCACGTACCTTTCTGAACCAGGTCTACTGCACATGGCGCCACTATAAAGAGAAGTATTACTATTATCTATGCCATGATCTATTTCCGTTTTTTATGTTATTTTTGATAATGGCCATTTAGGTCATTTATCCTTGATACCTCTTACCAACAGAACAGTTCTCTCTAATCAAAGACCAAGCTCATGTTCTATCTACAACAACTCAGATGATGGCTTGAAATAAATAAATCTCACCTGAACACATCCACCTACCCAAGTCTTCCTCAAATGGAGTCTTTTCATGTTCAGCAATAGCAACCTAGAAGCCAAACTAAGGCCCCACCTCCCCTGTTCTCCTCCTCTTATCTCTAATCTCTTTTAGCACGTCCTTTCCTCTTTCTCCTCCCAGAGTTCTCCTGGGGCTTCTCCTCTTTGCTTCCCATCAGTGCTGCACCGCTGCCGGCTTTGCTGAGCCCGTTGAGGGTGCCGTTAGAGAGGGCCTTGCTGGCCTTCGAAGACGAAGAGGCCTCGCGCCGAGAAGGCTGCTGGCGCCGGTAGGTTTGGTAGTAGAAGTTGCCGAACAGAATGATGAAGGTGATGGCATAACAGATGAGGGAGTAGTGCATCCAGTGGGGGAAGTCGCAGTTGACGTACAGCGACAAGGCTGTGTGGCCGATAGTGACGTGGAATTGAACCTGAGACAGAAAAAGACTAATTAAGTCGCCTTTTATGTGTTATTTCAGTTTAATTCACAGGAAAAATGACATTTTAAAAGGTGCTGGTTTAATCATTTAATGGCTGGGATTTCTCACCATCTGTATGATGGTCAAGTACTTCTTCCACCAGAGGTACTTTTGGATCTTGGGCCCACATGATGCCAAGCCATAATACAGATACATCAAGACATGAATCAGTGCATTCATGTGTGCACCAAAGAATGCTGCAAGTAAAGCAGAGAAAGGGGAGAGGAAGGGCATTTATTTTCATTGGAAGTTGTTCTGTTTTACATCTCTGAGTTGCTGTGTTGGGCCTCTTTAGTGGAAGCTAGACTTTGCTGCTGCTTCTGCTCATCTCTGGCCTGTTTCCCCACAAGTGGATTACAAAAAAGACTTTTCCAGCTGTGTGTCAGTGCTGGCATTCTGGTAACACAACAAAACTGATGCAATAGGAAACAGTCTTAAAGGATAAACTAGATTAAGCAGTCCCGGGAAAAATGGCATCTGCTGAAACTGGCAACTGCGAAAAGCTTTCAGCTTAATATATGAAACCACGGTTTAAACAGCCATTAGAAAAGCTTCGATTAATTAGGATTAAAGTTCAAAAGTCTAATTTCAGTCAAACTGAGAATGCTGACTCAAACTATAGCTGTTTAGAAAGAAATGCTAAAACATTCACAGGTTTTTATTGCTCTGTTATTGCTATGCTTTCTGAAGCACATCTGCAAGGCAGCTGAATTTGCAGGTTTACTGCTGTAAAATGTAAAAAAAAAAATTATAGTCACATTTAAGCAAAAAATAAAGGAGCTAAGAATTTTTTAGTGTAATATAATGAGTTTATTTCAGCTCCTAACAATCTGTGAATTTATTTCAATTAAGATTTTCTCTCCAAATAGAAATACATTTTTTAACCCGTTGGCAGCCAGTAACTTTGGGTGAACTACTCACACTGTCCTCCTGCAACCCACTTGATGCCAATCCACCAGAGTGTGAACATGGTGCAGTGGTGGTAGACATGCAGGAAGGTAACCTGGTTGAACTTTTTCCTTAGGATGAAAAATACTGTGTCCAGATACTCAATGCCCTTGGAGACAAAGTACCACCACAGAGCCCCTGCCACCTGTTTCCAAAAGCATGTGAAAAAGATGGGGAAGTACATGTGAAAAAAGTAATAGAAAAGGAATGCATTTAGATTTCTAACCCTGTTCTGTGCATAATCAAACTCATCACACGGATGCATGTTTCCCTTCTACTCTAACTTTTGATGCCGTGGCCTCAGAGTCACCTGACACTGACATGCTCTTGGTTTTGGTGCCAAGAAGGTAACTAAATGATGCAACAGAGAGGAAGGTGAAACTGAGCACCGATTCCTCTTTCAGCTCTCTGAAGCCAATTGTGTTTCTAAAACAAGAGAATAAAGCTTCCATGAGGAGCTGGTATTGCTTTCTCCAAAAGATGTTATTAAATAGAGCTGTGTAGAGGCCACTATCCTATTACTATACATACTTTCTGTAAGGGATGCACATCTGACATCTTCAAACTGTTCCACCTCCAAAGACTCACCCTGACTTCATTGGGGTCATCTGAATAGTCCACAGGTTGACATATGTAACTGTATCCTGCTGCCCGTGCTGCCATAAACAGCTAAAATAAAACAAAATAAGGGTTAATGTACTTTAACCGTCAGATAAATAAGCAGAGACAAGCAAAAGAAGAGTGGAGAAGTAAAAAGGGAAAGGGACAATGGAGCTTTACCTCTTTAAAGATGAAGAAGTTGAGGAACACCATGCTGAAGTTGTACACAATGAGGGTTTTGCGCAGCTGGAATGGCTCTCTGTTCTTCATGTATTTGGGCCCCAGCCAGAGGAACAGCAAGTAGGAGGTGCTGATGGCCAGTGTGGGCAGGGGGTTGTCCATCAGAGCCCATTTCTCCACCCGCTTGTCTACAGGAAAGAGATTCTCACACCATCACAAACTTCCCCTCACTCTCTTTTTCAGGGAGCTGCTAAGTAAGGGATGATGCAGTATGGCAGCTATGAAATGTCTTTAATGGTAATTATGCTACATGTCATGAAGATTGAGCAACACAGTTTATTTAGTCCCACATTAATGTGAAATGTAAATGAAAAATGTGTCTTTGCTGTTGCGTTATATACGCTATATTATTAGCAAATAATATATAGCGTATGTAACGCAACAGCAAAGATCTCTCACCAGCCCTCATTTGTTTATATACCAGGAAATAGGTTTATATCAGTTTAGTGAAATGTGTGCAAACATAATTACAGTGAATGAATCAGAAACAAATACAACAACATTAAAGTTAATATGAAGGGGTTTTTTTTATTATTCAGCACTGTCTGACCCTTCTTAGAACATCTTTGTCGTAATTTTATTAAGTAGTCTTCAGGAATAGTTTTCCAGGCTTCTTGGGGGAAATTTCACATTTCTATGGATATTTTCTGCCCTTAAATGTTTCCTTGTTCTCTGTCCCCATGATGCTACACCGCCTGTTGAGCTACAGGCTCTGGGAAGGACTCATCACTACATAAGACTAGCCGTCACTATTTTTCAGTCGTCATTTGGCGTAACTCAGCCCTTTCTTCCTATTTTTCTTTCTTAGAAAGAGGCATACTATTAATTTTGCACAGAGCTTATTTCTGATGAAGTTTCATTTAAATCTGTTCTACTTCACTTTCAGACACTGTTCATCAATTGGTGATACTTTGATTGACCCGACATGTTTATTTCCATCAGAATAAAGTACAACCACAGGACTGTGTGTCACGAGTTTCTTGATGGTGTCTGCAAAGGGAGGCAAGGAACAAGGAAACCTAACAATACAGTTTCCAATTAGCTCATGTGGTCTGTAATGTGGACATGCGTCAGTCATTCATTCAATGAGGTCCCTTTTTAATGCTTTAAATATTCATTGGTTTAGTCTTTAATAGGTTAACAAAGTAAGAATAATCACATTCCTATGAAAATAGACATGTACAAGGAGTGAACCAAAAGTGAATGAAAAGGAGAAACTTCCTCCAAGATCAGTTCAAATATGTTTTTAAAATAAATCTGGCTGCAGAGAATTTTTTTTTTTAACTTTTGCACATTGCTGCAGGTCCAGCCACATTCTGCATCTGTGACTCATTCCTGCATAATTCCTATAAAACCCAAGTGGGACCAATTCAGTCTGTACAGACACAAACCCATACATGCATAAGCTGCACACTCATACAACACACAATTTAATTTCAGACTGCATTACCCCACTATCAGTAACAACAGATATTTATAGACCTTACCTGCAATAGTTAGGGTCCATTTGTAGAACTCTATGGTGTCATTGATTAAATGAGTGACAATCTCCATGGCAGTGACCGACAACCTACTGACAAACAGAAATGTGAAAAAGGATTTTGTTTTAGTGACATCTGACATTATTTTCCTCTGAACCCTGATCATTTCTTTGACTCCATCTGTAACACGGTTCTGCAGTAAGCAGCTGTTTCACAAACACACAGCAGCCAAAGGAAAACGCGCTCATAACACCAACAGCGTGTTGTCTCATGAAGCCTTGGTAGATGAGCTACAGACTTCATTGCGCACAAAGGCTGGAAACACCGGCCAGCAGAGCGCATGTGTCAGCAGATTTTTGGTTTGAACACGATCAACAGCAAACCAGTGTCTCTTTCCAGTGAGAGGAAGGATTGCCTCGCGCTCCGCTTGTAGATGATGAAATGGGTCAACTTCTACAGAGGGCCAGATTGAAATAGACTGACAGGAAGAGGAGTGCACATTAAGTAGCTATAGTATAATTTAATGATCCTAAAAAGACACCATCACCCCACCCCTTCCTCCTCCTTCTCCTCTCCGTGCAGCTCGGAGCGGATCAAGCGCTGCTGCAGCATCTGCCATCCTTCACGCGCTCTCCGCTTAAACTGGGAATAACATAAAAGGGCTATAAAAAAATGGGGGGAACGCTGCTTTTATTTTAATCATCATTACGGCTTTGATTTATGTAAGCTATTTGTATTATAAGCTCTAGAAAGACACATAAGCGACATGATATCTGGCCTCATATCTGGACCTATTATCAGATCATATCAGATATTTGAAAACACTCTGATCTGTTTATATATATATTTTTTTTTTTTAACAATTATTACTATACGAAACAGATGTCATATGATCCCAAACTGCATCCTACAATGGACCATGCTAGCTATCTGCTGCTCCGCGCGGATGGTGATGCGGTTGCCTTACCGTGTCCGTGGTTTTAAATGTCCGTCATTCAGTGCAAGGTTGGGCAGTAGTCTTTACTCTGGCTTCTTGTAGGAAGAACCGACTTTTATATTGACTAAGTAATTGGTCGGTGTCCAGTGTGGTGTATACGGGCCGTTGAATTAACGGCGACGGGATAAATTTAGTCGTTAAAGGACCTCCAAACCAGGAGGATCAAGACAAATAGAATACATTAACAACTTCCGGTCAGACTTTCACTACAAAAGCTATTGGTTTTAGCCACGGAAAAAAATATGAATACAAACTCAGTACAAAAAGAAAGAAAGGGTAGTGTGGTTGTTGGTTCAAGCCTGAGCTGGGTGAGAGTATAAACAGTGGACTTCTTCCTCTCGCTGTCCAAAGAAATGTGTTTTAGGTTACCTGATCACTCTAAATCAGGGGTGTCTAACTCATGTCGGTGAGGTCAGTGTCTGGCAGGTTTTTCTTGTCTCCATGCTCTAACGCACCTGACCGAACTAAATAAGTTGACAATAACCTATTGGATCCATTTGATTTGCAATTTCTGTGTTAAGGGCAGAGAACCTACCAGACACTCGAGCACTGGAGTTTGACTCACTTGCTCCAAATTGTCCCCACAAGTAAGTGTGAGGGGTTCTTTGTGTTTGCTTTGCTACAGATGGTGACTTGTCCAGGGAGTTCCCCGTACATGTGCCTGTAATACTGAATACTGAATTGGATGAGCGGTTAAGAAAATGGATGGATGGATGGATGGATGGATGGATGGATGGATGGATGGATGGATGGATGGATGGATGG
>JBAMIG010000006.1:19024635-19035445 GCA_037177335.1 Kiunga ballochi | reverse complement strand
CTGGTAACGCTTTTCTTTGCTTTCTTTTGCAACTTTATCTGTCACTTGCACCAGATTAGCAGAAGAAGATGAACACTTTTTATTCGTCACATAGTACATTTGTGCCAAACATGCTTTGTTCTTCTCATTTACATGCATAGACCTCCAAGTCTGCAGCGATAACTATTCTGCTCTACCACACCTCATAAACGTCGGGGGATCTTCTGCATTTCCAGCTGGTATTAAAACGGTCTGGAAGGTTTCGTGGACTTTCACCTCTTGCACTTTTTGGACATTCAACTTCTGCCAAAGCTGAATGGGTTTCAGAGTATGTTGGTATTGGATTGGAGGAGGAGTCTGCTACACATGACTCATTGCTAACTCATTAAGCTAGTTTTATTTGAGATCATCTCTATTGGTGTTGCAGACTGAGCCGGTTTGAATGTCATGTAACTCCACATTTACTGTAATGTTATGCTGTTAGAAAGCTATTAAGCCAGGGTACAGCTCTTTGTTAATAATATGCAAGATTTGTCATGACTTTATTTGAATTCATTTACCTCCTGTCCTGTGTCTCACACTGGGGACTTCCCAAACTGTAGATGGTGGGTTTGCATGATATGAGTGGAACAAGAAGGGACGTAATGGAAGAAAGAAACACTGGTGGAGATTATATGAAATATGAGAGGAACAAAAACAATGGGACTTTTTTCAAAACATTGCCTTCTTTTTACTAAAGGCAAGAATGATGTAATGATAAATTAAGGCGAAGGAGGAGACCAGTGTGTGTTTTTAAAAAAAAAAGGACTGGCCTTTGAGGTTGGAGAAATGACTGCTCTACGTGGCCTTAAAATGATGCCTGTGTATCAGTGCTTCGCCAGCAGTGTCATGCCTTCATCAGTCATAAACATCATGCTTCCAAATGCTGTGCTAATCCATAAAGGCTACCTATAAACCCTGAAGATCAGGGCAGTACTGTATGTGCCATGCTGCACACTGATTTATGTGCTAAAACATATTTCTGAATAAGATTAACATTCACCTGATATTTATATTAATGTTATTTAAAAACATTGTGTTGTAGATTACATTGTTTTTATTAGGTTAAAAAATAGCTAAATGTAATTCATGTTTTTATTTTGATTTTAATCACATTTTGTTTTCCTGCTGCAATTAAAAACATGATGCAACTAATTAAAATATTTAAGCCGAGTATGATTCATAAAGGTGGGCGGGGGGGGAGAGGAAAGAGTGATATGTAAATTAGACTATTTTTTAAATATTGATTCATATTGATGGACTTTAATCACTGAAACCTAAACGCTACATTAAAAACAAGACAAACATGTTATTTATCGATGCTTCTTCTGAATTCGTGGCTCTTTAACTTTACTTAGTCGCCTCAGCTGGCAGCTTTAGGACTTTTACATCCTCATTTGTCTGAACAGTACCTACTGTAAACAGCTGGTAAAGGCGATGTATAGATGCTGCATTATGATCAAGTTGTGAAGTCTAACAATATAGATATAGTGCATTACGTGCACTTGCGTTTCTACGGTTTACTCATCCTTATGTATCGGATTCAATAATATAATTCTGATATATAAAACCTTTATGGGTGAGATTTAATCATTTTGAGTCAAATCTCCAGTCAACATTTGTGTATTGATACAGTGTCGTGAGCATGCATAGAAAAAAAATAGTTTGTAACCACATTTGTAAAATATGTGAAGCCAAACAAATTAAGACTAGACTTCTCCAGTGCCAACTTTCCCAAATCTGAAATAAATGCACTGGTTATAAACCATTCAGCAGTGTAATATTACATCTAAAATGTGGTTAATTATAGGTTAGCCTGAACTGGACGAGTTCCACGTCTGTAGAAATCTTCCAAAGTTGAAAAAAATAGAAATAATTATGCTTAAATTTCCACCACTAACATATAATGGTGATGACAAGTTCAAGTTAGTTTTTAGTTTTGTCCACTGGAGGGCAGACTTTTGCTGTGAGCAAGAGTTAAGAAGCCTCTGTGCTTTCAAACACTGCTACAAATATGCTTCGTTATATAAAATGAGAATGCATCTTTCACATTTATCTCAATCATAAAGTAAGGGTTTTTAATAACAGCCAAATACTAAATGAACAAAAGTTTATTTTATTTATTCAACAGAACACAGCGTTGCATAGCATGTGCATCATTCCTCATTGTCTGAGTCTCGGCAGAAGCAAGAGGCTCAAACGGCACCTTTACGCCATTTCCTCTTCTTTAAACCCAAGTGAGCAAGTTAAACCACCTGCCAAAAATAGCTATAAATAAAAAAGTAAATTATGAAATGTGTGTTTGGAAATGCAAAAACACATGCAGAGGGGTTTAGAAAAATGTGTCCAATTTTAAAATGCATCAGGCTTCTATTGTACCAAAACGGCTTCAAGTTTCACTATTTAAAAAAGAAAAGAAAAGAAGGCACACCCCTGTTATACTGACTCTTTGGTAATACTGCACTCTGGTGCTGCTGCTATAACTACCATAGTAGAAAAGAAAATTATTTTTAAAAAACAATAAATATCAAAGATGACAAGGAGAAAAACGTGTCAACAAATAATCACGCTCATGATCAATAATAAATCATCCCTTCCACGCATACATTTTCTTAATTACTGCTTCTTTTTTTTTTTTTTAACTCTCATCCAAAATTACATCTGACCAGATCTGGACAATTAACACATTGCATCACCCCATTAAAAAAAAAAAACGCCTCATAACAAATTTAAGCAAACATCTTTCTCCTCCATGTCCAACAGGAACATTTATATAGATTGAAATATACAAACAAAAGTTTTTAAAAAATCCTCCACATAAAAAAGGAAAAATGATGTGTAATTCCATGAAACCACATCAAACTAAGACTCAACTCCAAAAACTTAGATTTCCCTTCTTCCTCTGCTCTCCTCAGGTCACAGGCCTGTTGCTTTTACATCGCAGCAGCCCTTCACCACATTCACACGCTTTCCACTGCAAATCCAGACATTTCTGTTCTCAACCAAAAGATGGAAAAACAATCAAATTGCATAAATGTCCCATTGCCTTTATCCTCTCCATAATCATGCTTTAACTAAATATACATACACATGAATCCTGACGGGAATAAAAAAAAAACATTGTGCATGTCTATGTACAGCAACAGAATATGTACAGACACTTAAAAGAGGTTTTTGGAGGAGGGGGAGGAACGGAGATCAGAAATTAAACAGATTGATAAAGTCTTGTGGGGACAGGGACATGGTGCAGCTCTCTGGGTTGTTGGCCGTGCACGGATGGTTTGTATCCTGACAAGAAACAAACAAAATCATTAAATTATTCATTAATCTGTAATTATTCCTCTCTGCTTTAATCTAGACTGAAGAGACAGAACTATTAAAAAGTACCTTCCAGAAAAGGATGTGGCAGTGTGTGCAGAAGTGCAGGGTATCACTGTATTGCTCTCTGTGAGAATAGCAGCGGCTCAGCTTAAAGTACATTTTCTTCCACTCCAAGTGACCTTTATCTGACACCATCAGACGCTTGCGGATCTAAAGAAGAAGATGCAGCCTTTTAAAGATGTGAACCAAGAGGAGAAAAGCATCCAGTTTCAAAAATTATCTTTCACAGCAACCCTCTTTCCTCTTAGCGTGTCAGTGAAGCTTTTATGTAGTTGCTATGAACACTTCATAAACTAAACATCAAACAGGGGGCTTCATAGGTTTCATTCCTTTACCAGACACATAATCTAAAGTTCCTATGTGGGCAAATGCTTATGTTCATGGCTCACTTCACTTATGCATGTGTGCATAACGCTCCACACACCTGTCTGTCTGTGAAGTGGTACTGGCAGAGTCTTTTCCACAGCAGCCGGTCCTCAGTAAGGGACCCCAGCTCTGGACACACTTGTCCCAGGCTCACCAGGTCCCTGCCGTCTGACAGACGCTGCATGATGTTTAGCTGCAGACTGGCAGGCAGGTCAGTCAGAGTCATGCCTGTAGATGTGGGCTGCAGAAGAGATGTGGCCGAATAATCATGAATATAAAAGGAAACTCAGACTTGGATGCAGTGTGGTGGGCAGATGCTCACTCTGTTTATCTGGATGTTGTCCAACTGCTGCTGCCACTGCAGGATGTTCTCCATGCGGTGCACCCACATGTTGATGTTCCCCACCAGAACAGACTTGCCCATGTCCTGAACGAGACCACACAGGGAGATGTACAGCGTCTGCAGCAGCTCTTTGATGGGACGTACGTTTTGCTGGTCATCGACGACTGTGAAGAGTTTAACAAATCGTTACTGCGATGACGATCCAAATTGAGGTTTGGACAGCCTAATAAAACACTAAAACATTTTTTGTCAATCTACAAAATGTGGAACTAAATGTTTTGGATTGGCTGATTGTTGCACTCATAATATTTGGCCAAAAGGTTCCACAGCACCACCTAAACAACTTGAATCTCTGTTTAGCAGAGAGAACATTTGGTTTACACTGAGGCTTGCTGAGAGGCCTGGCGACTGTCATGGTTTTAAACGGTCTCTACAGATCTTAGTTTAATCCTCAGCCTTCCTCAGACATTGTCTAGGCTCATTTTCTCACTTACTGGAGCAAACAATGGCTTACACTGACACGATTTGTGTTTATAGTTTAAGAAGATGGGGAATAAGCAGCCATGTGTAGCGTGATGTAACAAAGAAGCAAACATGTTTTAAAAAAAAAAAACCTAATAAACAAAAACCCTGCAAAATTATCAGAGCAATGCCAATAAACTAACATGCAGAGAAACAGATTATGTGCAAGAAAAATAGAGGAGCGATGAGGCTCACCTTTCTGAACTACTCTCTCCAGAATATTCATGTAGTTTTTCTGAGCCACTCCGCTGAGCGAGGGGAGCTGGGACTTGGCGATAAGCTCCAAAAGCTACAGCAGAGAAAGAAAACAGACAGAAAAAAAAAACATAAGTTTTGACCTGTCAGCTGCGAAGACTCTCCGTTCCATTGCCTCTTTACTTTAGGTTTGTGTAGCCGCATTCTCACAGAGACATCTGAGAGTAAGTCCAAAAAATATTTGGAGACGCTCCACCGAGTGATTAAGCTGCATTTAACGGTGGTCTTTGCTTTGATTGTTTGAGGTGGTGGTGGGGGATGAAGGAAGGTGTGTGTGTGTGTGAGTGTGTCAGTGGTGTGGGATGGAAGGAGGTATTGGAAAGTTGAGCCAAGCTTGTCAAAAAAAAAAAAAGTTATCATTTGACTCCGGATCTTCCCATCATGTGAATTAGCTGAATCATGTTGCAGAATTTATGTGTGTGTGTGTGTGTAGCTGCTGGCTAGCAGGGAAACACTGGGTCCCAGAGTGGCATGTCTGGTATGTCACAGTTGCCGTGACATCATGGAGAAACTCATGTTCAAGCTGTTCCCTCAAAGCTTTTTGCATTAGAAAACATATAGTCATAAAACTAGCTCATGGCTTTACCCATTAGAAACAGCACTACATGTCGGTAAGCATCCAAGTGTGAGGGGCTTAATAAAGGCCACCATCACCATAAACTTCCCTGTCAGCTTTCCCAGTTTTAAGCTTTCCCACTGCGTTTTCTGACCCCATTCATTCCAGCTTCACTCCTAAAACCTAATCCCGTGGCCTTCTTCTTTTAGCAGCTCATCAAGCGTTCCTCAGGAGTAGTCGGGTAGAACAATGTTTCCGTAGCCATTTTTAGACGCCTCATTCCCCACCAAACCTTACCTCCTAAAGTTTTGTGAGTGGTGTTACACTTCTTTTTCTCTCAACTAAACATCCTAAAACTTATTTAAATGATACAATAGTCTGAGTTTAAAACTAAATGTCAAGTTTAGTCATTTCTATCTGAATGGATCTCCACTGATCCGCTCTGAGCACAGATAGGACCCCTTTGCTTGTCTTCTTTGTGGAATAATCTGATCTGTGTAACTGAGGCCGAGTTAAATGAACCCACAAATGCCATCAAATAATAAAGAGTGGCGTCCCAGGACTCCGTGTCCAGACCGAACGCTACTGTTACACAGTATTGTTCTGCACTACACTGCAGTTGTTAGCTGTAACATCCACTAAAGAGCCAGACTTTAACAATGATGAAAAAAGCCAACCCTCTGCTAAATACTCCTATAGTGACACATTTAATTAAAAAATTAGGAGCGCATAAACGTGAGCATTCAATCTAATTACAACTAATTAGTATAGTTGTTTTTCAAAGAGGAAAAGAAGCCAAAATATCATGCAGAGGGAGAGACAACAGAAGCAGAGGGGGCTTAATCTGGAACCGGTATTGAATTGCTGGACAACAGGGGGGGGGGGGTCTAGTTTCATAAACCCCTGTCAGGCTATCACACATCCACACACAGCTGTCATAAACTCCCTCACTAGCACAGAAGAGCACAACCACAAGAACACTTCAGCACTCACGTGTTTGTGTGTGTGTGTGTGTGTGTGAGAGAGAGAAACTAAACTAAATGATGCAAGGACGTTATTGCTTACAAGGACATGGATTCTATTGAGGCGTCTGAACAGATTTTTTAATAGACTTCTGGTTCTAATTCATTATAGGGATGCCAAAGTGTATTTGCAATCAAAACCACCAACATATTCCTCTCCCTGGGTCAGTGTCATCTCCACTTAAGAGACCCCTTGTCTGCAGAGCACTGATAAGAGCCTTGCAGAATCATACACACCCTCTTAACTTTAACCCCTTCCCAGCAACTAGGCTAAAAACATTTCTTAAGCAGACAAAGACAAAAAGAAAGAAGACAACTCACTCTGACGACATAATTAAACCTCCTGGTGTCCTTGATGGCGCTGCAGAAATCTAAGCGGTTGAAGGCCTCTCCCAGTGTACAATATCCATGGCGCTGGGAGAATTTAATTATCAGAGTATTAAATTACAATCGTCCACCAAGTGTATAGAGTTTTCTCGGCATGTTTACACATGCAATCACCATCGGAAATGTTAATATGAAACCAAGATGAAGAAGATGCGTTACCTCCTTGGTGCTTCCTTTATGAACATAAATCCACTGTTCCCTGTGGAAATCTGGCAAGAAAGAGTGTTTATATCAGTGTCCCGCTCTAATTAAGCAGCTTATAAGCACAGAGATGAATGCACGAGCACACATCACAAAGAAGACGACTTCAGAGTCATGGTGGCTGATACAGTTTCACAAGATGTAGGGAATTAAAATCATAACAAAGAAACATCTTTGCAAGCTATTTTTGTCAATATTTCTGATATAGATCAGGGTTTTCATGCATTAAAATGAATAAAAACCAGACTTAAAATGTTATGATGTGCATGTTTGTATAAGAAGTCAAGATTGTTTGGATCTTCTCATTTGGCACTCACAGGGGACCTTGGTGTTGTTGTTCATAAGGTCTTTTTTTCTCTTTTTGGCAGCCATGTCATAGCTGAGAGAGAGCAGCAAGTTGTCGTTGTTGAAACACTCCTCTTCTTTGACTCTACAGAAGCTGGAAACAAACATAAACACACTTACTAAGGGAAATCTTCATCATCAACATCATCATCATCATCATCTGCATTGCAACACAAAACAAAATTGGAGCACTGGGGCAATTCAAAGCTTAAAAGGGTATTTTAAACTTGTCAGGTTATGGTCAAATGTTGGCTTTTCGCGACTGAAAGTGAAGGTTGTCTTTCTGGAAAGTTACCAAGTTCAACAAACGTCTGATAATCCTTTCACTTGTTGTGAAGTTATTAATAGCTCAGCGATTAAACTAGAAAGAAGCATAGCAACCACAAAAACACCGATGAAAACCAACATAAAAGAGGATATGCTTGTGGTTTGTGTGCAACTCAGCCCTTTTTTAAATGATGTTGTTTGAGTTAGCTTAACTCCCCCTCATCCTTTTTCAACAAACAAAAGTTGCGCATAATAGTTAAGCAACCAAGTGATGCAGTACGACGACATTTAGTAAAAGCTTTTATTAAAAACACAGGAAACCAACCTCTCCACGGAGACATTGTTGTTTCTGTCGTCTGCTGTTGTCTTTTTCCACCCTTCTTCGGTTTTTACCCAGTTCTGACCCGGTGACCTCCAGTCCTGTCCGAGAAACGGCATCCCGACTTGGTGATATATTTTTTAAATATGCTTCAAAATATTGATAAAAAAAAATATAGCTCAAAATGTTTATATATCTGTTTCAGTAAGTGTGCGTCTTATCTTGAAAGTGCTTTTTGCTCGGTATCTTTCCTTCTGTTGACAGTGCGCAGCTCGTTTTATATCCTCCAAGCCAGAACCCGGAAATATCTTAGCCCCGCCCACTTTGGAAACTTCCCTGCAACACGTGGCTTTGTTTATCAACTTTTGGTGTTGCAAAACCTCCTTGAGAGAAGTGCAGTGGAGTCGAAACTTAAATGTCACAGAAAGAAGGAAACTAAAAAATGATAAAATTCAATATGAAATGTTTTATAAGGATAAAACCGATAAGGCAAGAATTTTGAAAAAAGTTCAACAATTGTGTAGACTCATTAATAACTAATCAGTAGTGGGAAGATAATTTATTCCACTCCGTCCTGCTGGCTTGGGAGTTTTTTTTAATTTAGTGCAATTTTTTTTATTCAAATATCTAATGACCTGTAAGTATATGACCCCATCTTTAAAAGCTCCTCCAAACCCACACAGGTGTTTTGCATCATGACTGTTTACTGTTTTTACATTTCATAGCATTACACCTCCCTGAAACTAGAATCAGCAGAGTTGTGATGATCATTAGAGTGAATATGCTTATGTGTAGGATCACAAACCTCTGAGTCATAAACAGTAGGGTCAGTATATATAAATATGCTGTAATAACAGACTGATGTGGAGAAAAGGAGTTTAAAAAATGTGCTCCCCATGATTTCTCAAAATGAAACTTTCTATCTATATCAATATAAATGGGAGATACATCCACATCTAACATCAGTGTTCCCAGTGAGTCTAAGCACAATAAATTAATCTTCCATATCCTTAAGTGGCACTATATTTCTAAGGGTATTTGTATGCAGCAAGGCTTTACCACTGTATTTAAATTTTACCCAAAACAGCCATGATTGACTTGCTGAAGAGTGGCTGGGGATATTTTATTGATTTTGACCTGTGCAGTCAAGATAATGTGTAAACTAATCCTGCCTAGGCCACCGGGTCAGATCTTATCAGCTTTTATTAAACACCCACTCATCCATAAAGCTTTTAGGGAGCGAGTTTAAAGCTGATTTCAATTGGTTTATAGCACCAAGAACCTTCCTCCTGCCATTTAACCCTGTGCAGTTCACAGAGAAGAGTAACTTAATGGCCCTTTGTGTTAAATCTGTCATCTGCTATCTAAGAAAGAAATAGCAAAAATTATCAATGAGGAAGATATTCTAATATCTAAAGGTGTGCATACAGTGGTTTAATCTCCAACTGCTTCTTTATAATCCTCCCATATAGCAAATGCTTTGATCATTTTGAGTTGCTGCAACAGTGGCTCAGCATGTAACTTTGGTTATGAAATACATTATGCACATACTACAAAATTAACAGAAGATTTCCTGAATGCTTAAACTTCATAAAGTGCTACACAATCTGTGAAGCATGTGAACGGTGGCACACTGCATGATGAGTGAGCCCCTATTCCAAGAACTAGCAGACCAGTTTCAGCTCATCTCGTGCATGTGCTGTGTCACATCCCTGCTGTTGTGCATGTCCAACCATGTGCATGTGACTGATGTCATTTTTTGTACCTCATACTAAATTGCTCAGGCATAAGCAATATTTAAACAATTAGAAAAACACTCTTCAGCTGTTCAGGCCCCATTGCAGCTTTAGATTGATCAGCATCACTCCTACATTACTGCATTGCTCATCAAAACCTCATGAAGGACTTGAAACAGGTAACAGTAATGTATGCAAAAGGTTAAAGATTTCTGCACAGACCCTGCATATTTAAAGCTGTCAGAAAGCCATACGAGAATAAATGAAGGCACACTGAGCTCAAACTATTCTGACTCTTCACATATGTCGCAACCACAGAAAAAATGGTTCATGCAAAAATAGTTTCATTTGTGGTTTAACACGCATAGTGCAGCAATTTGTATTAAAATATAAATTATAATTAAAAAAAGAGGAACTGTAAGACTAAAAGTGTATCGTTGCATGAACTGCAGGAGTATAAAGTCATGTTTATAGTGTTGATAGCCTATGGAGATTGTTTGAGTCTATTTCAAGGGCAAGCTGAACCACAGGATGACATGGAAAGTCCCAGCAAGTGCTTGGTCAATCGTTGAGCTATGATCTAAGCTTCTGAATAGTTTTGGGTTAGAAGATGATTCAGTGAATGACTAACAATGTTGACTATATTATAAACTTTGGTCAGAGTTCGGCTAACCAGGAAGAACGTGATATATTATATGTTTGCTTCTACTGGAAAAGGAAAGGCACACATTTCGGACTCTCTTGGATATAAATGACTGCGCTGGGTCCAATTCGACTGAAACATCTCAACAACTGCTTGATGGCTGGCTGTGAAATTCCCTGCAAATTCGCAACTACAAAATCAATATATTTTTTTTTTACATATTTCAATGTGTGACATATCAGACATGCCACTATTTCAAGATTTTAGATGGATGCAATTCAACAAAACAAACTAAGTTACTCAATTTTGGAGGTTAAACTCAGACACGGAAGGAGAGGAAAGAGGAAGAAGAAGAGAAAAAAAAAGAACAGCAAAAAAAAAAAACAAAAAAAAAACAAACATTTTTTTGTTAAGAATTTATTTTCTTTTATTGTCAAGTTTTTTTTTTT
>JBAMIG010000006.1:18965025-18986301 GCA_037177335.1 Kiunga ballochi | reverse complement strand
TTTTTACTTGTTCCATGGTAATAAATAGTAAATATATGGAAAAAATAAATAGCCTAGTCTTTTCAGATTTAATTAAATGGTCAAATAAAGTTCTTAGATTTAAAAAAAAATGAGACGTCTCTGCCCGGTTACTCTCAATTCAGGCATTAAGGGGTTAATGTTACAGAATAAAACAAATAAGTTTATACAAGATTAATGTGGGTTACCCTCTGAATTAATCCCCATCTTCCCACATTTCTCACACACACACTTATGGAACAGTGGAGCTTCATTTATAGCACATTTTATTACCTTGAGTGATTAATTTAGAAAAAACATTCATTTATTTCATTCACTATCAAATGCATACGAGCAACTCAAAGTGCTTCATGCAGCAAAAATAAACAATTCACTGAAATAAAACTATTTTTAAAAAATACAAATCTATTATAATAAAGGTTGTATTTACATAGCATCTAAAGTTAGGACAAATAAGAGTTTATTTCACCCAAGTGTAAAAATGTCAAAAGTAAAAAAAAAAACAAAAACAAAAAAATAAATCAGCAATCTGAAAAATGAGTATTGCAGAGTGTCACAGGGTGAGTTGGGAGATGCAGCATAGGCAACTATTTCCATCCTTTCCCTGATGCACATCAAAGCAGTGAACTCTGCTCCACCCCACAACACTGCTCTTTGTTAATTTCAAACCGAAGCAAATGCAGGAAGCAGACCACAAAGTATGTGAGGAGACTGAAGCTGTCCTGCATTAATCGATAGATGAGCAACTTTTCCTGTTTGCTGCTTGGCTCAGTCTGCCTGACTGGATGCAACCAGGCTGAACCGTCCCACTCAGTCTCCTGTCGTACCGACGGCATAAAACAACCTCCAGTGTAATCCACACTGGCAATAATACCTCACACAATTAATAGTTTTTAAGTTAGTTAATTTTTAAATTAAAACTAAGTTAAACAATAAATAACAGTGGAAGAAAGGCATGACACAGATTCAGAAATATGAAGAGTGAGGCTTTCCTGAGCCCTGTTGTTCTCTTTCTGGTTCATCAAACACAAGCACTGCCACAGCCAAGACTCCTCTGCCAACACATGAGAGTACGTATATTCATTACCAGGCAGCCAAAGGTAAAATCCTCCTTGGACAAGCCAGATATCCGGGCTTACAGGGTCTCAAGCAGCTTTTATACCTTGGAGCTTTAGCAGAGACAAGTGTAAATTCCAGGTCAAACACAACCAGAAATAAAGCAAAGCTCTATGAGAAGTGATTTTTCACAGCCCCGCGTGCCCTTTAATATTTCTTTGATTGAATTTCTTAATATATGTGTGCTTCTGCTTCCTTCTAAAAAAGCTGGGTTATAAAAACAATAAAGGTTCTGCTGTTGATGCTCATTTCATCCAGATGTATGCGTACAGTTTTCAGACTGAAGTGTTACTAAATTCCTGGTGACTTGGCATATTGTGCGGTAAAAGCAAGTAGTCATAAACGGTGAGTGAATGTGAAATGACAGTCCCAATTAGCCAGACTATCCGTTACCAGTTCATTTCCTACCTGGCAGAATGCTGTTAATGCTGTGTGACGCACTTAACGCAAGCAAAGAGCCATTAGAGGGTGTAAATACTGAGGTAAGATTATTAAATGATTAGCTTTACCTAGTTTCATCTCAATACAGTCTTTGTTTCTCTTTGGAACAATGACCCTTCACAGGCAACGTGAACACTTAAGGGGGAGATTTAAATCATGTAAGAGCGTTCCTAACTACAAGAACAGATTGTTTATGGTTCTTTCACACAGTCACAGCATTTTAGTTTCATGTCAAAAGTTATTCCTGCTTTAGAATAAAGTGTCTTCTTTTGGAAAAAGGTGGATTTTGCTTCATCCAGGTTCAATATGTCATAAACCAGAGTGGGAAAAACTTATGACAAAAACATGAGGGTGAACCTTTCCATCATGGTGCTGGTGTTTACTGGTTTGATGCTGCCATCGAGCAAACTCTGCTCTCTTGTGGTGAAGCTAAATTATTGCATTATTTAAGGTAACATATTAGAAACATCAATCAGGAAGTGTAAACAGCAATCTATTATCCAAACCTCTGGAGACTTTATTCATAAGTCATCACTTAAAAACATGGATTTAACTTGGCATTCAGGTTTTTCTCTGCATATTAAGATATTTCAACAAAAATACCTGCACTCCAAATGGCAACATGTTTTCCTTAACAGTGGGCCACAACAGAACCTGCAGCATATTCTTCTCTTAATATACAGGTACCTCCCAAAGCACAGGTTTTGAGACTTAAACAAGATGAGTGCTATGTCTTGTTGTTTTGTCTCTTCTGGCTCTGGATCTTTCTGCGCAGTATTTGATCAGCAATGAGGTCCGATTCTTTGACATCCGTGTTCACACAGCCCACTACGGGACAGCTACAGGACAGAGACAAGAAAAGGTTCATCAAAAGGAACATTTTAAGTTACTTTTACCAATGTATTATCATTTTACTGAATTGTACCGACACCTGGAGGTTTCAGTTCAATACGACAAGAAAAGCTCATCTTAATTAGCAACAGGAGAAATTACCTGTAGGGACTTCTTTAGCACAACATATGTCTCAATGTTTACTCTATAAAAGCTTTGATTCGCTGCTGTTCACTAAAAGGTACGGCAGTATTTCATCACACATCTGTAATCACGTTAAAGACAAGATACTGCTGCTATAATGAATAGCAGTAATGACTAAAGAATAGTAGCAAAGATTCTTTGACTAGCTCTGGGATTACATCAGCGCTCCTCTTGGGCCAGCCGCGTTTAATTTGATACCAACATCAAAGCAGTAAAGTAAAAAAATATGAAATTAGGCAATTAAAGCAGCCTGCTGCTGGTCCCACGCCAGCCTGCAGAGTCGCTTCCTGCTGCAAAACCTGACTCGACTCCTCGCCGTTCTCAAAGCTCTTACCGGCATTTCTTTTTCTGGCTGTGTTTTGTTTTGATCAATCCCAGTATGGCTCCTTCATCATAGTGGTGACTACACTTTTTGTTCTTCACTGGATTCACCATTTCCACCTTGAATACAGATGCACAGGGGGTGTGTTGCATAAGCAGGGTAGATAAGGACGACAGAAATGTTTGGAAACAGAAAAGGAAAGGAAGGAGTATGTAAAAGCTTGAAAGCAGCTGGTAGACTGTACCTGAGTGAGTGGGCAGGTGAAATTGACTTGGCTCTGTGAAACAGCAATGTCCTCATCAAGCTCTTCCATGTTTTCCTTTGACCCCTGGTTAGCTACAAACAAACCATACATAAAATCACAGAAATAAATAGTAAACTGGGATATTAAATAGAAATATCTAGCTGGCAAAGAGCCGAGCTCGAGCAAAATGATGTATTTTAAAGGTAATGTTCATCGTGTGGTATTTAGATCAGAAAGATTTTCACAGATATAACATATCATTTATGAAACCTTACTTTATCTTGTGAGACAAAAACATTTAACACATGACTGGAAACCGATCACAGATTAATTCCACAATATCAGTGTTTCCTAATGTGGCATATCAACTGGGTCTTCCTGCAGCCATCCTCTAAATGTAAGGCTTGAAAACTGTAAGAATCACCATAAATAAATAGGATAAAGTGGGTTTTTTTGGAGGATTATTTTAACAGCAGTGACAAAATACAAATATGCTGAAAATCAGCTTCTCTCACTCCATTAAGTGAAATTTGGATTTTTAATATTTTGTAAATATCTTTAATGAATTAGTCCATTAAAAGATAACACATCCATCACTTTGCTTTAAATGTAAACCTTATTTTCCACAAGGATATTTTGACCCCATGAAACTACCTCAGGACCCTGTTAAGGTTTTGACCCCTCGTTTGAGAAAAGCTGTTCTGTTTAATGTTTAAGTTTATTTTAACATATGCAACTGTTTCTTTTCCCTTACGCTTTAATAGTGTGTACAAAGCTCTACAATGCATGACAGACCAACCATAATGAGCATTAAACGAAGAAGTGCTGGTTAATTATTCAGTGTAAAGTGACACATATCCGTGCGTTTCCTCTCAGCCATTATCATACGCAGTTATATTTGTCTTTTTATGCAAGAAAATAGGAGAGAAGAAAATTGGAAAAGGGAGCAATTCTATTTAGAGTAAAAGTTTTCACTCTGATAAGCAAAGAAAATAAATATTTGAAAGTAAAAATAATGGAGTTTTTCTAAAAAAAAAATTTTTTATATATATATATATATATATATATATATATTATTTTCTTGCATTCAATAAAAAGAAAACAATAACCCTATTATCACTTCCTAGTGAATGTCCTGAATATATCACACAGTCCAGAAGTCTTAACTGTGATATCTCCACAAACCTTACCTTGTTTGAAAGAGTTCTTGACGTTATCCTTGAAGGCCAGCACTTTTTGGTGATTGTACAGTTCATCATCGGAAAGACGAGCGGTTCTCTGTGAAAATTGCTCCTTCACCTTGTCAGACAGGCTGAACATGCTCTCTGGCTGCTGCAGAGTAACCTGAGGAAAGGGAGCAATGTTAGAGTTTTCTTAACAAAATGAGCTAACGTGGAGTTAAACGGCTGCGTTCTTATATCTGTAAGGCTTTTCTGCCGAGATGATAACTCACCCCAGATGTGACTTGTTGTACAACATCAATAAAGTAGTTAATCTCTCGGTCCAGTTTAGCACACTCCAGGATCATGGCCTCCATCTGTTTGACTTTAGAGTCTACTGCTTCATCTGTAATGTAATATAAAGGCAAATGGAAAATGGAGATTTAAGTTACACCTAATAAAAAAAACAAATCTTATGTTCAAACCTTAAAAAATGTTCATTTGGTAAATTATTCTCTCGTGTATAAAACCAGCTGATGTTTTATTGTACATTATTGGAAAGTCTAATTGGTCTGCTACTTATATTTGGGTTATTGAAAGGATAACAAGTCCACCTGCCATGAGTCCATACTTCAACCAAGTTCAACATTAGTGGGACCACCTTGCTGTACATGATCAAAACCATCCTGGTAGGTCTTCAACAACCATCCCAGTCCAACCAGGCTGGTTACCAGCATGGGTAATTGTTATAGCTATGTATGGATGTTTACCAATGTGTCGCTCATTCCACTGAAGCACAATCCTAGCTACAATAGTGTATGTTTAATGTAAAGGTTACATTTAAGAGGGACCAGTAACACCTGTTAAACGTGACTGAATTATTAATTTGATCATTTCTCTTTTGCAAAGTACAACAAAGCCATAGCGTAAAATAAATATAACATGCGTAGTTATTATTAAGTCACAGTAAGTTAGCTCGACATAACTTACCCTGAGCTTCCACCAGGTCCATTGTTACATCTGTTACAATGTCCATTCCTATGCCAATGTCCAACTGACATGATTTCAGAGTCGAAATTGTTCCATGAACAGCACCTAGAGACATAACTTAAATGACTAATTTTTAGCTTTTTTAGATAAAAGGCTCAAGAAAGCAGCAAATAGTCACCTAGCTTACTTTACGTTAGCCTCACTTACTAAAACCAACCGTCAACTACTTCCGGGTTGGCTTTTATGTTAAACGCAAACCTCTGCCAAAAAAAGTCAAAGAGCAAAGTCTTCAAAAAGGTAATTATAGTAAAGTATAGTAGCCCTTATCAAGATAATCGACAAAAAATAAGGGACAAACTCTCAAATCATCCGGAAAAAAAAACAACAGAAGTTAGGTTTTAACTTCCGGGTAAGCTTTTTCAAATCGCGCTGACACACAGGCTTGTTATTAATAATTATATTTATTGACAAATTTAGCAATGACATATGTATTAGTATACAAATGTATTTTAGACAAATATACCAATGACTAAACTATTACATGTAAATAAACTATTTTATTAGCTGTGATTCCACAAAGTAAAAAGATGCTATCATATTACACAGTTATGTCAAAGTGACAGATTAACATTGAATATAATGTCATTTGTAAGACTGGTGCTTTATGCACCACAGAAAGGCAAAATGTCCACAGACAGCATGGGCAACAATCATAATGTTCAGCTGGAACATCTTCACAGTACTGTTCTGAATTCATCAAAAATGAAACTGGGCACATGGGCTTCAACCACCTACAGGATTCAGACAAAATGGAAAGAAGTTAGTATCCAATAGTGAAAACAAGACAATGAAAATTACTCATTCAGGCCATGATACACTGTAAATAATTAGAACTCACTAGACAAAGTGTTTTTATTTTGAAAAACTCTAAACATGCTAAAAAAACACCTTTCAACTGTGGTTATTTAACATTTTACCACAAAACATATAAGAAAAAAAATGGTGGCTTACCTTACGGGAGAGTTTTGTGTACTTCACATAGTCTTCCAGGAACATTAGTGCTCCCACAACATCTGAAGGCATGTCAGGGATTTTCTGGCTGTAATGGAAACAAAGAAACTTAAAGATGAATTCATATTGCTCGGATTAGCAATAAATATGAGTATCAGGAATTAAAACAGCTTTTAAAATGACATTTATTAATGACAATATTTCCAAAGAAGTGAATAGCAATTTGCTACCTTGTGCACTGCTCCATAATGGATCGGATAAACTGTCCGATAAGAGCTAGGAACTGCTGTGTATATCTGGAGTGGAACTGCTTGAGCAAAGTGAGTAAACCAAGCACTAACGGAGGCCAGTCAACCGGATCCGTGGCTTTCCTGCAAGTCATTCCTATAAACAACAATATCTGTAAGTCTGGCATAATGACAAACAATCCACCACAGACCTAATAACTATTAAACCAAAAACCTGATGTGAATCACATTAAACACTCCTTATCAACATAGAGACTAATTATATTTCCATGATAAGCCTGTCTATGCTGAGCATGCTAAACAGCCTATCCAGTTAGAAACACACAGAAAGCATAAGAGCTCTAGTAAATTGTATGCAGCTTTCTAAGAACTGCTAATGAAACTGCAATGAACTAAGGGGTAAAAAAAAACAACACATCAACTCATCTGGCTTCCACACAAACAACTGAACAATGATGAAGCAGGATGATGACAAAAGAACTGACCTTGGTTTTTGCTGTATTGAAGTTTAGGCAGCTGAGCGACAATAAACAGGAAGTTGATGATGGGAAAGTATGGTAAACGCTTTGTAGTGATGTAGATCTGTGTGAAGCATAAACAACAGGAAAATTTAGTTTCTGATCAAACTAGGCCATTAGAACTAAATTAAATAATCACATGGAAAGTAATACACATACAAACAGTATTTTATTCACAACAGATGCCTATAAAATGTTAATATTTTATATTAAAAATACTCTACTCAATTTGAATTAAAGGCAACACCACATCTGTTTTACAAATCATTGACATTTATTTTTAATTAATATATTTTATATAGCATGTATTAACCTTGTTGAGTGGGTTGTGAATGCCAGCAGCCTCCAGGTAGGCAGCGATCTCATACAGCAGAGTGTTGTCCTCTTTAGGATAAGGCAAGGATGGGTTCTGGTAGTGGGCCTCGATGTCTGCCAGCAGAGACCTGACAGGACCGTGATCAGAATACATAATTAAAAATATAACAAAATATGGCAAATGAAGTTGATTTACACAGGCAAACGGATGAAACGGCAGAACTATTTGTTGGTGGAATTTAATCCAGCTTAAATTCTGTAAATCCTGAACAGCAGCAGCATAAAGCTCATCGCAAACAAATCATTTCCAATCATTCCAACAACAGAAAATCCTCTCATTACAGAGACATAATTAAAATGGGTTTCAGTCAGTGGTGAGACACGCTGCCTCAGCGAGGCTTACTTGTTGAGGTTTTCCAAGGCAGCAGCCAGGTGTTTGGAGTCAAACTTGCAGGAGTAGTTTAACTCATTAGCAATCTGCTGCCTGAGAATCTGCATCTGACCAACCTGCAACCAACAATGCAGCCCTGAATGCTGTGTTTTTAATGACTTTGTCTTTGCTGTCATTACATGTTAATAATTAGCTTCTGTTTATCAACAACAGATTGTTACGAACCATTACCTTCATAATGGATTCCAGGTATGCACCCCAGATCTTCTGGGACTTGGCAACAGCACTTGCATAGACCTTACTGGCATTAGCTACAGCAATGGGGGGAAAGCAGGAAATACAACCTGTATAAGTGATGGAAAATAATCTACATTGGACTATATTTGGGCTGTAATACCTACCCACAATGCCTTGGACTGGGTTGACAGCAGTCAGGACAGTTTTGAAAACATCCACCACTGTTTTGTCCTTCAGGATGGTTTTCTGAAGCATCGTCAGGAAGTTCTAATAACACAATCTGGTGTTAAAATGTTTCCCAGTACCCATCTCATGTGAGATGAAGATACATGACAACCCCTTATGAAGCTTTATAATATTCTGTCATGGAGCTCGGTTCGTTTGTGTCTTCGTTACCTGAAGTTCCTTGACGATCATGAAGCAGAGGAGCCGATCCAGTCCGTTGAGACCAAATGTACCCAGAGTATCCTGGATCTCAGAGAACAGCCTGTTGTTGCTCACCTCCTGGTGGTTCTTTAGGTCATACCAGGTGTTCAACTGGTCAATGTAGCATGTTACCCTGCAGAGAAAATCTGTTAATCAGATCAGCATTGAAGGTGGGATCAATCAGACTCATTTCCAGCGGCTTTGTTGGACTTTCAGTAAGTTTTTATGTCACTTCTCCATCCTATTTAAGGGGATATACTTTGGATCAGTGATCCTCAGGATTTCTCTGCAGAGACGGCCGATAAAGGTGGCTGACTCATCCACAGAGGGAAACTTGGGAATGGGGATGTGTGTAGACTGGTGCACACTCTGCCAGTCCTGGATCTGAATGGAAACAAACAACCACTGCTGACAAAATGAAACTACCACAGGCGTTCCTACTCACTGCATAGGGATGAAATGCTGTTTGTATACGGTTCAGGTGTGTTAAGGTCAACCTTTGTTCTGAGGAAACTATTACACTCCTGCTCCACATTGTAGTTGATGATGCGGGACACTTCCTCCTGCCAGATTTTTAGGCCATAAATGCTGACATAGTCCTGGATGTACTCAAACGACCTGTAGAAACCATCCATCGTGGCCGCCATCTCCTTCAACTTGGGCATCAGTTCACTCGGCTAAAATAAAATTACATTTTTTTAATGTCAGACTTGTACAGATCCCTACTGTACAAAAGAACATGAACCTCCATCACTAATAAAGTACACAAAGAAGATTCAAGGTATATTATGTCTGAAATGTGCATTTAGCTTGTATCGCTGCAAAGATCTGTTCTGTCGACATATAATCTGATTTTATACATTTAATTTACATCATTTTCTGTAAAAACACAGAAAAAATGCTGCTATCAGAGAATAACAGTTCTTTCACGTCTTGCCTTAGCCTTGGGGTTGAAGATTAAGCCTTTGTGCAAAGCATAAGCCACTCGCTTTACCAGCTCCTTCCTGATGCCATCCTCCAGAAGCTGCTTAGGATCCACCTAAAACATCACTGCATATTAATAAAGCCCACTCTGAAGCATGTGCACACACAAAAAGAATATTGTGTAGCTTGTTTGCAAACAGGTCAAATGGAAAATTCACCTTAATGATCCCAACTAGAGTCGTCTTCATCATCAAGATGCCCTCAGTGAAAATAGAGATGTCGTGTGTGAGCTTTGCCACCTGTTTGAGCATGAAGTTAAAGGGTGTTTAGGTATAAAAGAAAAATCCAATAAGCTCAATGTGAGCTAAAATAGAATAATCCCGTTTTTTCCCCCCAAGTTTCAAACTGTAAACTCATTAACAATCACAGAGAGGTCACTTCAGTGGAATACATTCGTTCCTCATCAAGCTTTACTTTCTAAAGTACTTCCTACTTCACATCAAAAGCAGCAGGTAAGAAATTGCATCCCATTTAGCAGATGAGTCCACATCAAAAGCACGAGGCCTCTTATCCATGTTCTTCATTTTATACTCATTTTAAAGACTTTTTCCCTTCATTTCAGAAGAATTCTGCCAACAAAAAAAGAGCAGGGCTGCTTTTTCAATCACAACAGAGCTTTTACTTCATAGCGAGCCCCCAGCTGGGAGTAGTCCTTCAGCTTGTCCTTGTCTAGCCGTGTGGGCACCTCCATAATGTCGTGGATTTGAAGTTTGATGATTTTGGCCAGAGAGGTGAACATGCTTTCGGGGATAATTTGAAGCACCTAAAAAAAAAACAGGAAAGTGAGTCTGTTTGATTTAGTTGTGTTTCAAGCCAGAAAAACTCATGTACTCCTAATGAGCTCTGGAGGAGAAATCCTGCGTCAGCGTGAGAGGGAAGGAGTTTTTCACGATCAACGTGACTGATGATCCTAGAAGGTAGAATAATCTTAAGGTACGCAACCGATGAGTGTTTCATTTTGGGTACATTTGCCAAACAGATGGCTGTAAGCACACTAATCACTGCTACATCTGTTCTTGCACAGATGCTAGACAATCATTTGCAACACATAGAGCTAATTTGTTACGGTTATGTAACCATGTTCATCACTGAGTGCATTTCTCCAAACAGAGTAGCAAATCTGTACGATACAGTACCTTTCTGACATAAGCCACCAGCTCTCCAGAGTAGAACTGTGAGACGCTCAGAAGGTCGGCACTGTTGGCCTGGTTGATTCGGAGCAATGGGAGATCCAGTGCAGATGCAAGCTGATCAGAAAGACACAGCCATATTATACATATTGATATGTGAATCATGCATTATTTCTCGCTATCCAGTGTTTGTGTGCGGCGAGGACCAAGGTTAGAAACAAATAAGCCACACCTTTAGAAAAGTAGCCCTCAGTTTTGTGACCATGGACGGGTTGACTCTGATGCTCTCCTGCATAATGGATGTAAAGCTGCAGAATAAAACATAAGACAGACGAGGTCTGCTTCAGACAACACAAGGACACAAATGAGAGGACTCAAAGTCAAAAGATGGGCTGCACGGGGATCTTTCTGATGGGCTATGATGAATAAAGCTGAAAGAGCTGCTGCTTTCAGGTAGATGCGTGGAAAGAAACATCTATAATTATCTGAGGAAGTACTAAAAGAAAACAGCAAAGATCCATTAACTGCACTTGCAGACTGTATACCTATCAATTATCTGCCAGGCGTAGGACAGATCTCCAACTATCTGCATGGTGATTAGGACTTCTTCCTTAATGTTAATGGTGCGGATCATCTGGTGCAGAAACTTCCTGGTGTCGGCTAAAAACTGGCAGACCTGCAGGTTGGACTCCAGCTGGTGAAATTCCTGAACCTGAAGAAGAAAACATTGTACAGATAGACATGACAATAGGCAAAAAAAAAGCACAATCCTGCAATCATAAATCTGCTAAATTATGTTTTAGACTTTATGGAGTTTAAAGTTTGCACTTAAATGTCAAATTAAGTTTATCTCCTGCTGTGAATCGCTGTTTTCACATTCACCCAGTATCTCGGCATGAGGCTAAAGCTAACAAGCTAGCAGTAATACCTTTTATCTCTGCTCTTACCAGAATATGTTGCGACATGGTGAAATCATATAATCTCACCTCAACAAGCGCCTGTATGAGCTGAACCGTCTTCCTCCCAGCGGCCGTGGAATCCTCATAGTTCAAAGATTCGATCTGCTTTGAGATTTCCCGAAACCACGCCTGCAGGTTCTCTGAATGGTAGCAGAAATGTGCAAAAACATATTTTAAAAGAAAAATGAGTTGAATTTTTCTTTTTTTTTTCTTGCCACGCCTGCTTTTCCAGCCTTCACTTTGGCGTCGCTCACCATTTTTCTCCACCCTGGTCAGCGGCTTGACGCCAGAGAAGAACTCAGCCAGCTCGGTCATCCTTTCGGATCCCTCCTTCTTGTAGCTCTCCCATTTCATCTGCTTCTCTGACAACATCTGCTTGAACATCTGCAGGAGGGACAGCATTAATGCTGAGCAGATGAGGAAGGATTAGCCCGATAAGATGTGTGATTAGAAGGATAAATTTGCATCTTCTCCCTCTGGGAAGCTGGCTAACCTCTAAGAAACACTCACCTCTTTAAGTGTGAACTCAAACTGAGCCGTGTCTAGCAGCAGCTGGAACAGGATCCTGGGGTTATATTTGGAGTCATTGAGCACTTGATCTTTCATCTGACGAAGTCTCTTGTTGTTTGGATCATAGGCTGGGAATCAAAACAAGTAAATAAAAAACTAAATCGCTCTTAAAAGTAAGCTTTAATTTATCTTTTGCTTTATGCATTTCACACCAGGTCATCCAGACGTGTTGACCATCATGTTACAATCCTCAGCTAATATTAAATATAATTATTTCCTTAGCCTTTTTCCGAGTAGCTTGTTTATAAGTCTCAGAGGGAAGAAAAAAGCAAACGTCTCAGCTATTTGGCTGTTACCTGACTCAGCAGAGTGCAGCATCAGCCAGCGGATAGCAACATTACAGTCTCTCAGGCTGTTGAGCAGCTTGGGAATGTTGTCCAGGATGATCTCCTCCCGGAGGAAACCTTCCTTTAGCAGCTGCTGCACCTGAGGCCTCAGGCTCTCCACACTGGCTGCGTAGCGAGTAGCCTGTGCACAGCGATGGCAGAGAAAAGGCTGTTCAGTAATTCACCCTGTATGAATGACAGAACTCCCTACAGGCAGCAAACAAAGCAACAACCTGGATAATCCTGCTGGATCCTCAGGAATTTGTCAGCATCTGCACTACTCACCTTCACATCTACCTTCTTTTTAATAAGCTCATCAAGAAAATATATAAAAAGTCCTTCTTAAAGTCACAGATTTAGATGAATAACACAGGTTTGAATTTATATTCTGATGACTTCTCCCTGCACATATTAACATATGTAGAAATGAACATAATGAGCTCAACTAAAAGCTGCTAAACTAATGCATTTAGCACACCTGCTCTTTGATATTCGCAGAGTCCAAGGTGTAGTTGAGAGCCGTCTTGGCAGCTTTGTATGGTTCCCAAGCCTCCACCAGGTTGACTGTGATCCCCATATAAATACTGATAACCTGCAGAAAGTCAACGTGAAGACTTTATTACAACATTTCAAATGAAAAGCTGAAAGAAAACGTCCAACACAGAAGACAACTATTGTGATGTAACGTACCAGAATGAAAAAGCATAGATAAATGCATTTTACCCAGTTATCAGGGAAGTATTTGTCCACTATCTCTCTCATCTTGGCCTGCTGGGTATGCAGTATGGAAGGGCTGAAAAACAGGCATACGTAAAGCATGGCTGCCTGGTTAGCCAGCGCTGTGCTGCGATGCTCAGGTAGAGGATAAGCAGACACCTGAGGGACAAGCGGAAAAATACAGTTTAAATCAGACCCTGGTAAGTAGCTCTAATCACTACCAACACAAGTTACAGTCTCATAAAGTCAATAAAATCGTGTCTGCAATGTACTCTCTTGTAAAAAAATAGAAAAGAATATATTGCCTGCTTACATTATATATCTGTACCATTAAACTAGTCAGTTTCTCACTTGGTTGTAAATGTCGTCGGAGCGAAGCCTCCCAACGACCATGCTGATGAAAGTGGGACTGATGGGAACCCTCTGGAAGTAGCTCTCTGGGTAGTTGGCTGGTCGTTTGGCTCCGGGCTGGCTGGAGAACCCGGTGCTGCGCAGGAGCTTGCAGATGTCATCCAGGTTAGAGTCAGCTGATGAACGAGCAGCGCTACAACCAAACCCAAGTAGATATATCAAAGAGTTACCAAAAAAACCCGTAGAAAGCTGGATCCTCATTCAGGAAGAATTAGCATTTACTTTACATTGCGTGACTCTGTGTGTATCTGCTACGTTCCCATTAAACACACCTGTATCTGTAATAGGAAACCAGCATCCTCTCTCTGACCTCTCCTTCAATTTTCTGGTCAATGACCAACAGCATGACTCCATACAGGTAGAGCACCTCACACTGGATGGAAAGGCAAAAAGAATGAAGCGTTAAGCCAAGTCGTGTGTGGAGCACTTAAATCTGCACATTCAGATGCAGTTAAATAGATAACAACTCGCTTTTATGCGACTTACTAAGAGCTGTTTCCCATCCTCGTTTAGAAGCACAGTCTCCAAGGTTTGCTGAATATAAACACCCTCATTTAGGTCATCCAAATATCTGGAGACCAAAATAATACAACATGAGTTTCATGCAGCATTAAAGGCAAAAATAGTGCATCTCAGGGTGAAAAACTTTGCTTATATTAGCAATGCTCCACGGTGCTGAGCAATAGGAATAAACCCTTCCTGTCATACCTGTTAAGATCCATGATATATTTGTGCACGCTTTCAAACGCCAGATAGAACCGCGACAAAATTTCAATGTTATTCTCTCTGAACTCTTCATCCAGGTCCTGAAGCTCTGGTTTGGCTTCCAGCTTCCCCTCATAATATTCAGGACCCTGGAGGAAAGATGGTGATTCAGTGCTGTATAAATGCAACAACCATTTGCTGTTTTAGGAAACTATAGACCAATCCCGATTAATCGGGAGTCCTGCATAGTCTCCTCTCTTGTATGTTTTGTCATGGAGAAGAAAATACACCAGCCCATACTTCTTATGTATCTATAAACTGTGGTTGCTCAGTAGCCAGAAGACCAAATGTAGCTTTAAGAGGCTTTACGTTAAAGTGATAAAGCAGCTTTAATGGGATTCATACCTTAAAGTAGCTGAAGTCACAAATAATGTCCCCATATTTCTGTTGGTCACTTTTGTCCTTGAGTTTAAAAACTGTGGGGATGAAGTCAGAGAGGCGCAAGAGCTCTGCAATAATGGCATTTCCTCTGGAAACTATCCTGAGAATGGCCTGGCCACACAGGTTATTCTCCGCTAGGAAGTCCACCATGGTGCCTAAAGGGGGATGAGGAGACAGACGACACTCTGATGCTGCACTTGTTTGACAAACGTTCCTGATCGTACTAGAAATGACAAAAGGAAAGACAAAAACACGCGTTTTGAAATACAAAAAAAGTTATTTAGTTTGCAAAGCTTACAGATAATTCAGTCCACGCGGCTAAAATATGCCTATTAAAGACAGACAGGTCACATGTGTGTGTCAGCTATGACGCAATGACTTCTGTGTGTCCACAAATGAGTGTGTATACGTATAAATATCTATATGCATGTTGATTCCTATGCTTATCTCAAATGAGATTTCTAAATATGACTTATTCCTACAAGGTGACTGATACTCTTTCTATGTACACACTATATACGTGATAAAGTCCACTCTGAGGTTGTTGTCCAAAAAAAGAGAAACATTTTCCTGAGCTGTCATTAATTTTACATTATAATGTGGATTTTGTTAGAAAAGAACCTAAAAACCATTTTTATTGAATAAAAAAAAATCCCCTTCTTTTAAAAGAAATAGCCATGACGTTGCTTCATTTCTGATCACATAGAGAAGCCTTTGTTAGGTCTGACCGGTCAGAAGGGACGTAGAGCTAAGATGTGACAAGAGGCTCATGCAATGTATGCTAAGAGAAAAGAGTGATTCATCGTGTTGTCAGGAAAATGTGTGATCATGAAGTCCTATCATCCTGCAGGTATTAGATGTTTCCCTGCTACACAAATAAACTGATCTCTGATAACTCTGCAAAAGTCTGTGTTGCAGCAGGGAAACATAGAAAGTCTGCAGAACTTGAGGCCTTGAAGTGGGAGAAGATGAAAATACTATGTAGAGGTAAACTTAAAAAGTAAGTAAAGCTGTTAAAATCACGTGCAACCCACTGTTTAATGTTTGGTACCAATTGCTTCTTGTTTTACGTTCAATTATAACACATTTCAGTCCTGAAAACACTTGTTTTTAACATCATAACAGGTTCAGCTTTTCTTCTAATTGTTTACGACACATCTTACCCAAAACAAAGACACTAAACGTCTGTCAAATAATAAGGCTTAATCTCGCAACGTTCAAGTTAAAGACTAAACAAAAACGTCATTCATGTTCCTGTTATTACTAAATACAAGCTAACGTTAGCATTTAGTCTACCTGCTACTTTCATTCACTAAAATGCTGCACACAACACAATAGTGTGCGCAAAAGTGCGCAAATTTTATGTCCGACTAGTTTCCCATTATATTTACAAGCTTGAATTAGGTTTACTATTTAAAGATAATACTAAAAAATGCAAGTACTTGCTGCTTTGGAGCTCCTCTTCCCTATTTATTTCCTCATGACCAATCACATGACTCCGCTGACAGGGTGCGTTTACTTCCCTTCACAGAGCTCCCGTCAGAGGGGCGGAAACAGCTAACAAACACATAGACATAAAAAAAAATGCTCTCAATTTCTATTTTAGTAACTCAGAGGGTCCTACCATGAACTATTTCATTTTAAAATACCATAAATAGTGTAATAAAATCGTGTTTATTTTAAGCCGGTTTGTCTCCCTGCTATAGTGAAGAGTTTGATCAGTGTTTGTGCTTGTTTCTGTAGGTGGCGACAGAGATCCACTAAATCCTAATTTTGTTTCCATCTCTGCTGCTTTCATTCATATGTAGACACCATTGACTGTATAAAACGATACCAGGCTCCACAGGGAAGTAATGATTTACAGGGATCGCACCTGGACAGAAATTAAACTAACCCACTGACTCAGAGATCTCAGAGATAATAAAACCACAGGGAAGAGGATGTAAGAGCCATCTGTCCTTCAGCACAAAAATGCCCCAAGTAGGTTTTTTGTTTGTTTGTTTGTTTGATTTTTATTCTCATATCACGGTAAATCGCTGATTATTCTTTGTCGATGAGACATGAGCTCAGTAAGTTGTGGTAACTGTGATAAAAACTGCAGTAAGGATTAACTTCCCGTGTCAAAAGCTTTACTCCATCACAGAACAGATCCAACACAGCCATATCCAGCATGTGGTTGGCAATGATAAGTAGTCAAAAGCTCTCATTTTGCCTTCAGATTTTGATTGAACTGGAGCTTTATTGCCAATAAGTCTCACACACTGGCAGACGCTTCCTTGAAGCAGTGTGAGCTCGAGGTTAATCACAGCCATATGGTGGGAGCCGTTTGTTTAACCTGTTATTCATCTGTGTGACGGAGTGAAGTTTAATCTCCTTTTTACCACCTGCAAAAGCTTTATCTACCAGCTTTCTTTTGATAAAACTGTTTAGATCCCTGTAAAAACACCCCTAAATCATCCATACTGTGTTATTTTATGTAGCATTTTCAAACAATTCTCTGCATAATGTTGCAACTTTTGAAGACTATCTTCCATACTGTGACTTCAGCAATGCAGCACGTGGCAAGGTGACAGGCACCTAATCTGCAAGATGACTCAAATCTGGTTTCACACATGCATTTCACAATGGGGTGCTGGTTTGAAAAACAAGAAGAGCCAGATGCACATTTAAATTCAGAGCTTACCTTCTTATTGACGTGCATGTCCACAAGCTGCACGCTGTGTCACTGCAGCTGCTAGATTTATAACCCGTTTACTATCCGACCAAGGTCACACTCTCAGTAGCACCGGGGTCAGCTGTACGGGTTTCCTGGAAGCCTCATGATAGTTTTTTCTAATGAAGTCTCACATTTCTCACCTTCTTTATTAACCTTGTTGAAGCTGAAGAGGTTTTCTCTTCTGGTTATCTGTATTGATCTTTGGAGAACTATAATGATAGATGATTGTGACATGTTTGCATTTACTTTAACAGTGCAATCTGATCCCAGAGAGAAATATCCCAAACCCCTGCTGGGTATTTATCCATCACTGAGGAGAGACGAAACAACTACCGGTCGCTGCCAGTAAAGGATCCAGACAGATCCAGTTTGAGTCTCCAGGCAACTGAAGACAGTGGCAGCATTTATTTATGATACCCCTGAACTGACTGACAAATGATAATATTCCTCATGATGTGCTGCAGTCATAGAAGGAGCACAAGCTTTTGATTCATTAACACTTTATGCATCAGTGGTTGTGCCTTTGCAGCATCTTGATTATTTACTTTTCCAGCCTTTATGTTGTCAGTTTGCTGCTCCGTTCATTGTCCCATGGCACAGTTTCAGTCGAGCTTTAGCTGTCAAAAAGAGGACTTTGCATTTGACTCGGGACGATTTGGGTAAGAAATCATGGCTGACTCTAAGTGACAGGCGTGCGGGTCCTGTGGGTGCAAAACAAAACCAAATCATCAGCTGACAGTTTGTATGAGGTGTGTGTGAAGTGATCTGCTGTTTGGTTTACATGAGATAAAGTGTAGTGCATTAATGAGGAAACACCTCTGCTCTTATCTGGTTTTACTGGAGAGCATTGGGAAAGGCATGGGCTTTTCAGATGCAGCTTTGGGAACGTAAACTGAGCCGACATTGTCTGCTGAATAAAAGAAGAGATTTTCTCCTGCACTTCTTTAAAACAAACAGATATATTTAAATCTTGTCTAATTGTACTGTAATGAACAATAATGTTTTAACAGAGAGACCTTGAAATGTGACTCATGGATTTTATAAATCCTGCTTCGTCTCACTTGTATTGATCTGTATTGATATTTTCTTCCTGCCCATATTCTGTTCTATCTGTAGATAGTGGACAGACATCTTACCTCTTTAGCAATCTCAGTTTTTCTAAGACAAATGCTGATTCAATCTGGTTTTTACCTCTATCCTGATTAAAGCATAAAACCTTCAAACTAAAAGCAAAACAAACAACAAAAATTGGTTTTTCTTGGTTTGGAGAAGCCATTTTGGCTTGATGGTTTTGTCTCTGTGTAACTGCTGCATGTTAGAAATGTTATAGCCTTGCATGTGCATGTATAATAATAATTAAAAAAAAACATAGTATGGGTGCGCTTTGCAAAGACATCACTGGGTCTTTGCAACAAACTGAATATGCAAACACACGATCATGTGCTTTGCTTGTCCCCTTAGGCTCTGTGTGTCCTTTATTAGCAGCATGTTATTCATCTTGTGATTAATCCGTTTTAAAGCTGCAACTTTCACACTGCTGTGACCCGTTTGAGGTGATTAGGAGCTGTTCAATTTGCAGTCCGATCCCATTGCCATTCCCGCGTATTGATCTCTTTGATACGAGGCTTGCTCACAGCAGGCTTCTCTCATGGAACGAAACAGGATGCACACCCTGCCTCTTCATGCCTGTAAATATCCCAGAGATGAATCAGATCTAAGTAGCTGACATTTAAGTGTGCTATCATTTAAAAACACATGTGTGGAGCCTTATCTCTATTGATGATGCTTTATGTTTGGGGAAAATCAATCGCTTGGGTTGTGACTGTTAGTCTCTCATATGGTGAATAACTGGGAAGCTAATGTTCTAACCAGACACAACAGGTTCTATTATAGTAACACTAACTCATTTTGCACTTTGTAAAAATGCTTTTCTTTCCATCCCGGCTGTTTCTACTTGACTCCATCGGCATCTCGGTCTATTTTGAATTCCTCTCTACCTAAATGAAACATCCATCCTGCAAGAGAGAGAAAAAAAGCCAAGAGAAGCGTTTTTTTTACGTTACCAGTTCAAAATGTCAAAATACTTTCCTCACAGTTACGAGGCTAACAAGTGCTTTCCAGACAAATAGCAAAAGGTTGATTGTGGTAATGCTCTAATATCAGATTCGATCAAGCAGCAGATGTCTTTTTATCGCAAGTCATTACTGCTGTCACACTTATTAGCATATAAATGGTTTCCAGGCCTGCAGAGACCTAAAGTTGTTGCACATGTAATTGAAGGCGGTCTCTGATCTGTGATTCAGATGCCGAGAGAAACACACACGTTTTCGTGTAAGTAACCAACGTACCGTGCACGCACAAAAAAGCACAAATCCCTGATATTTGAGAGGACTCAAACAGACATTATTCCCCTGACCTTCACATTTCCCGTTTTCTGCAACCAACTCCAACGTTCAGACCATAACTAAACACCAAAGCATAAGCATCAAAGCCAAGTTATGACTCTCGATATATAGATACACTTTAATTGTTCCTGTGGTTTAATATAACATATCAATCTGTGTGCACACACTTGTGTTTTGTTGTTTATTTAATTAAATTGAACTTGCGTACAGCATATGATGGATGAAGAGGAGTTATCACATGTATTATAGATCAAATTATGGGCAACAACACACTGATTTCCTGCAGATGCTTTCCAGCACAGTTAGATAAATAATACATAAACTGGGAAATCTGTATGCTGTTTTTTTTTTTATCTGAATGAATACATCCAGTAATACTCAGACCAGTAAGTGCAAATAAATTACATTTTGTCATTAATGTTATGCCTGCAGATTTATTATTTTTTACTGGGAAGTCACATAAAACTGTTTTCTTATAAAGCACTCTGTGTTTAAATAGAATAAAATGCACTTTGTTGTGGATGAAGTTAGACGATAACGCCTCCCATGCTGGGAATTATGGGTTGTGAAAAGTGTTTGCTTGGTTGTCAGTCCCCGTTTCATCAAGGCTTTGCTTATTCAACATGTACTTAGAAGACATTTTGATGAGACTCTTGCTCTTTAGAGGGAGAATTTCTTTAATTTGGCATCTTTGCGAGGGAAGTTCCTTGCACCTCTGTGTCCAGACACATCTCCATCATGCTGGGTTCTGCGACTGAGGTGAGTTTTTCTGACTCTGTGTTTGTAAGAAAAGCATCTGTGACATGTTTTATTGGACTGGGTGTAGAATGGAGCAGCGCTATAGAAGAGACCCATAATGTTTCTGTGCAGACTGGGATGCACTTTTCAGTCTTTTGCTCTTCCTGAAGAAACCACAGGTCCTAACTTTGTGTGTAGATTGGTGATACTTTGTGCTGCTTTTTGGTGCTTTAACACTTTTGTTTTTGTTTGGTTGTTTTCACCTGTGTCCTATATTTATGACCTTCCACTGAATCTGTCTTTGCATGTTTCAGCTTTCAGTCTTTTCAGTTTGTTACTTTATATTTTTGAATTATTTGGATTTTCTGCTTCTTTGTTGCATTTTCTTACGGCTCCCGGGTCCTGTATCAGGTTTTAGTTGAATTGTTTCAAATTTCCAAAGGACATTGTTTTTATATTCTGCGAGCTTTTTGTATCGACTGATTGTTTATTTTATTTTATTTTATTGTATTTATTTTTTTATTTAATTTAATTTTTATTTAATTTAATTTAATTTAATTTTATTTAATTTTATTTTATTTATTTTATTGTATTATTTCATCTTATCTTATCTTATCTTAATTTCATTTCATTTCATTTCATTTAAATTAGTGACTGTGTACAAACAGAGGGGGAAAACGTTCCTGTTCAAAACATTCAGGT
>JBAMIG010000006.1:18908550-18925948 GCA_037177335.1 Kiunga ballochi | reverse complement strand
GGCTTATTTGCATCATTAAAACCAAAAACGCATTAAAAGATTATTTAAGATGTCAAATATTAGAAGAAAAGAGTTTTTACCATTATGAGAAATCAAAATTAAGACCTAATGGAAACCACGTTGCTTTTCATATGAGAAATAAATGTATAAGTAAGATTTATCCTAGAATGTGGAGATGGAAAAAGCACTTGAGGAGTTTATGAGGCTCCTGGAGGAGATCTAATTGAATCCATTCAGATAAGGCACATTATAGCCAGAAACATCACACAGAAATACAAAGATCCAACTTCCTGCTAGTTGTTTGTATGCACATAAAAATGATCTACATCAAAAGCACAAGATGCTTTACTTCAACCAGCTGTGCAGATAATTACACTTCTACTTTGATATGTTCATATAATTGTACACTCAGGCTTTGTGACGCACGCTGAACACAGTTTGTCTTAAGCTGGAAGGCTTTAATGTAGGAGTGACTGGTTTTAGGCTTGTCTGCAAATTCAAGTAATCACTGATCATAATATCCTCCATTCAAATTATGCCATGACAGCTGGGTTGTATGGTCATGAAGACACGAATGCCTTAAAGGTTGCTGCTTTCGGTTCAGTGTGAGGATGTGAGGTAGTATTTCCTGCACTAAACAAACAAAACTTGTCTTCTTTTGGTTCACTATGCAAAAAGGTTCAACCATCAATGGCAATCTCATATAACGCTGTCTGGAATTAAGCTCCATGCTTCAAGATGAGAATGCTGATCCCAGTGCGTAGGGTTTATCAGACACTACTTCCACAATTTGGGAGTGAAGAAGATGGAATGACCTGCATGCAGTCTAACCTCATCAAACATTTGTCTAAACATTTGTGAGATCAACTTGGACATGCTTTTCACAGCACAGATGATTTCAGCAACAAAGTTTTTAATGGGTGCAGTCAACATACACCCTGCTGCTAATTCCCAAACATTTTTACATCATTCAAAAGAGGAGCAAAAAATAGGCTTGCAGTTTTGTGCCATGAGGCATTTCTTACAAAAGAAAGAAAAAAGGAAAAAAAATCCACTAGCAGCAAAGTAGTTTGCTTTCCATACTATATTTTATGTACTTTGCTTAATTTGATAATTATGTGAATGATGCAACACAAACAATTGCCATCCAATGTACAATTTTAATGCATTTTTGTCAATCAATAACCATTCTCGCAACAAGCGAATGTGTAAAATGATTAACTGTCTGCAGGTAAATCTAATTTATTTGCTTATGAATTCCCTTAAATAGATACATTTACTGGCAGTGTTTTATAATATTGTGATTTATACTCAAGTCTTGCTATCCATCAAAACAATCCCATTGTTATTGTAGCTGAGTTAACAAAAATAAAGCATTTCAGACATTTTTTTTTTATCAAGAAAGGTAACTATTTAGGGAAAAAAAAACTAAAAGAAAACATCGACCCTTGCGGTTACCTATGCATTGCTAAAATCAATATCTATTTATTTAAATACATTTTAGGACTACAGATACATTCAACCTGAATTTAACATATTGCAACCTCATTATCTATCCTGTGGAGTGACAAGGAGGCTCTGCTGATGGTAAATTATAAACAAGCTCAACTGGCAGCAGTTCTGCTGCAACAGATGCCAATAAGACAAATCCGCTTTACTCCGAACCCATTTGGCAATTTGATAGTAGATGAGTCAGACTGTCTGTCAGGCATATTTTTCATATACTGCATCTAATCTACCGCAGGAAAATTAGTTTTAGAGTCTGTGGATGTCAATTTCTGCATGTTGAGAATCTGGTTCAAAGGATGGAGTTTGTCTGGCAGCCTGTGGTACTTTGAGTATTTTCTCTTAATCTAAATCTCATGTAAATATAGCCTTTTTATGGAGTTTACAAAGCTTTTCTTTATACTTTAGGATTTTTACCAGTAACCCACACCATCTCTCTCACTCTTTTTATTAAACTAGATGCATGGGTACTGTGTCACTGCATACCTATTTTATCACCATATTATCACTTGTGTTCCTACATGAACATAAGCGGCGCACACATTCATACGATCCACTTAAATTATGTCATTCTTCTTTGTATGAACATTATATTTTATTTATGCCAATTCATTCTTAATGAGCCGCTGACTGGCTATGTGTCAGGACGCCCTCTATCTTTCCTCAGCTTTCACAGCAAGTTGTTCGTCAGCATCAGCCTCCTCAGCAGGCTCCTCCTACGCCATTTTTGACTGTAAACATCCTGCCAATTTTAAAAGGACAGCGCTGAGCGGGAGGAAGGCGACTGGCGCCATCTTGGCTGTTTTAATGAGTACAACAGGGGAGAATTCCCTTGGAGAAATTACCTAATTATTGGGATTTCACTGTAAGAGGACTATCGCAGGCAAGTGTGATTGCAGAGGAAATATTTACGCGTAGTTTGGTGTATGTTATGACACGAAAAAAGCATGCATGTTGGGGTTTATTCAGTGCGGCCTTTACTGTAAAGTGAACCGTTAGCCATCGGCTAACGATAGTGTTGTAGTCGTAGAAAGGGGAAAGTATGAGTAGGCTTAGAGGGTGTCTTGTTACTTTGCATTTTGTTTTTGTATAAAATTGTAATAAGTGATTTGTTAAAGTATTTATATTATACTTTAAAAAAGCTGGTTAAATTTTCTACTTAACTTGCGTACTTCACAGCTTCATTGCTCCCTTTGTAGTAAGCTAGCGGCTAATTTAGTTCGTCCCACTTTATGGCGCCGACTATTTACTGGCGTTGCCCACCCTCGGCGCTTTTAGCGCTTTAATAATCTTTTAGTCCATATGAAGCAACGCACATTTAACTATTGCTATTTTATCTATGAGGTTATTTTGGAAAAAACACCCATTGAGTCTTAATGTGGAGAAAACGTACTTTTCCCCCCTTCAGATGAACATGTGCATTCATTTCTAATATTCGATTTTGAGAACATTGAGACTCAAAAATAGGCGGAACATCAGGAAAGGTAGAACTTGTTTTCATAAGCCTCAGTTTTCTCGAATCCCCAGCAGTATAATGATATTTTGCGAAAATGAATTCTTTAAAGGCGGTTTGGACAAAATGTGTGCTTCGAGTAAGTGAGTGAGTTTTACATACCGAAAAAGCGTCAACTAACAGTCCTTAGCAGTCTACGTTTAGCATTAGCTATACAAGCATGTCAAAACGTTTCCTAGACAGAAAAGACCTTCGTTTATGCTGTAGAGTGGATACTAATAGTTTTTCAAACCACCCTGGTAGCAAATTAGCATTTTGAGCAAATTAGTTAAAATATAATAGATCACTGAGGAGCTCAGGGGGACAAACCCCAAGATTCTTGGGTATCTAATGTGGCCTCCATGCGTTATTATTTAGTTATTGCAATTTGTCATGTCTGCTTACTTTATTAAATTTGATTTTTATGCAGTGAGCTGCTTTGCTTACATGTCTGCTTTAGGCAATTTTACATGCTGCTTACATGTGTGTTGCAAATTGGTCATTTTTCAGGTAAGCCATACCACACTTGGTGTGTGTAACTTGGGGGAACCAGGGCAATGTTCTACGCCCACTTTGTCCTCAGCAAACGTGGGCCGCTAGCCAAAATCTGGCTGGCGGCCCATTGGGACAAAAAGTTGACCAAGGCCCATGTGTTCGAATGCAACCTGGAGAGCAGTGTAGAGAGCATCATCTCACCCAAGGTAAGATGAAAGTACAATATTTGGTTAATATAGTTCTTGTAAGTCATATGCTCATCATTTACCCCTTTTTTTGGCTAAATCAGTCCAGGTGCTGAATTGAATGCATTGACTGGTTGACTCCTGCAAATAATGTATTCATTATTCTTTGTGTTTTTAGGTGAAGATGGCATTACGCACATCAGGCCATTTGCTCCTTGGGGTGGTGAGGATCTACCACAGGAAGGCTAAATATCTGCTTGCTGACTGTAATGAAGCCTTCATCAAGATCAAAATGGCCTTCAGGCCAGGTATGAGGGAACTGTATCAAAGTGTAATAGTGATAGTGACGCAGTGTGTTTTTTAATGAGTGCAGAATGAAAAAGTCTTGGTCACTTTTTACTCCTATTTTTTAAGGTGTCGTGGATCTTCCTGAGGAGAACAGAGAGGCAGCATACAATGCCATCACCTTGCCTGAAGAGTTCCATGACTTTGACCAGCCTCTTCCTGATCTGGAGTAAGTTTTAGGATGTCAAAACGATTTAGTTTGACTCTTGTGTACCTGTCATTGCTTGCTTCATAATCCAGTGGAAGTATTGGGCTTCTTTTTTTTTGTCAGCCATGTCTTCATTTTGGGATGAGGGGGCAAAAACAGCAGTGATTAATCACTGACTAATTCTCCTCCATCATGTGTCTAAACAGTGACATCGATGTAGCTCAGCAGTTTACCTTAAACCAGAGCAGAGTTGAAGAGATCACCATGAGGGAAGATGTTGGCAATCTCAGCATTCTACAAGACAATGACTTTGGTAAGACAAAATTGATTGTCTGCTAAATTCACAATCACATATATTTAAAAATTAAGCCTGTTTTTATGTATTAAATGTAAAACAAAAAACTTATCAGCACTTAAATTGGTGTGCATCTGGTTTAAAACACAGTTACCAGTTCATATAACAGTGCTGTTCTTCTCAGCTGATTTTGGTATGGATGACCGAGAAATGATGCGCGACGACAGCGCATTTGACGAGGATATCATGCATGGTGCCACGGCGTCTAACCTTTTGCTTGAGGCTGAACCTGGTCCAGCTAATCTCCCTGACAAATCCAACCACATGGAGTATGATGACTTTGGGGATGGCTCCATGGGCAATGCTGATGGGGGAATGTTAGGTGAGTTTCTTTTTCTCACTCTAAAATGTTTTAATCTATTTCAGCTGTTCTTTTAGATGTTAATTGAAAGTGTAAAACCTAATTATAATTTTTTTTCTTTCAGTTGACAAGCTGCTGAGCTCTGAAGATGGTGGTGGTATTTTTGATGATCCTCCAGCTATTACAGAAAGTGTCATGATGCCTCCAGATCATGGTGATGATGAAGATGACTTTGACAACCTCCAGTCACGTAAGTCTGACGAATATTGGAGATACTATTTTAGGACTTGATGAATTGTGCATCATAGAGTACAATGTACTTGTCACACACAGGATAAATGTGATTTTGTGTGTGTGTTTAGCTGGTCCAGACAGTCCAGACTCTGGTCCGGCAGAGCCGCTGCCAGCAATGGCAGACCAGACAGAACAGACCACTCTGGTTCACAATGAAGAGGAGGCTTTTGCCCTGGAGCCCATTGACATCACTGGTAGGTCTTATATCACTTAAATGTTTTAAACGTAAGTAAACTGACTGATAAAACATGTTGGGGGGCTGGAAGGGTTTTCAGAGTTATGTAATAAGATTTCAATCGATACTATTTCAGCACTTCTAACATGCTTTCTGTTTTAGATGCCCACGTGTTATTTGTATAGCTGTTTTTTTATGGCTCTACATCTTGCAGCTAATTTTTGTCTGAAGACAGAACCGTATAGTTATAAATGGTGCTGCAGAGCACTTCAAAACACTGGCTCAGAGTTTTTCATATTGTTCTTTTATGGAGTACATAATGAGACCAGCGTGTTCTCTTTGCAGCAACTGCTTCAATAGTCTGCCAACACAAAAGCTAAAAATGACTAGATTTAGAAAGTTTTCTAGCAAAACGGCTTGCAACGTTGTGCATTTGATGTATAGCTGATATTAAAATCTTATTTCTGGGCAGTTTAGTATGCACATTATTTTGCAGACATCTGTATGGATAATGTGCTCGTATTTGGTGAAGCTACTATAATTTAATTTATTTATTCATCTCCTAGTTAAGGAAACCAAGGCGAAGCGTAAAAGGAAGCTGATTGTAGACAGTGTGAAGGAGTTGGACAGTAAGACCATCAGGGCCCAGCTGTCTGACTACTCTGATATTGTGACCACCTTGGACCTTGCTCCTCCCACGAAGAAGCTCATGATGTGGAAGGAGACCGGAGGAGTGGAGAAGCTTTTCTCTCTTCCTGCTCAACCGCTGTGGAATGCCAGGCTGCTTAAGGTGAGAAGTTCCTCCTATAAATATTTATGTTTATAGGTTAAGACTTGCAACTGAACCTAAAGGTCACCTTAAAGCAACATTTATCACATTGAGAACAGCAATAAGCAGTTCTAACCCCATCTAGGTCAGACTCTGACACGGTTTGGAAAGTACATCTCCAACAAAGTTGACATTCAATGAAGGTTTTTGGATTTCAAATGAGAACAATAATAAAATAATAGATTTGGGAAGTGATTTGTTTTTTTCCCCTACATTTTACATCTCCAGAATACTGAATGGGGAAAAAACATTGATGTATGATTTCAGCTCTTTTTTTTTTTTTTGGTTTAGGTTTTTAAAGGGCTTTTTTGTTTTTTTTGTTTAATGCTTGCATCTCTCTCAGATGTTCACACGCTGCCTGACGCCTTTGGTGCCAGACGAACTGAGGAAGAAGAGAAAGGGCGGTGAAGCAGATAGTCTGGATGAGTTCCTTAAAGAGCTGGAGAACCCAGAGGTGCCACGTGAGGAGATCATGACTCAAAACAGAGATGTTATTGGTAAGTCATGCTGGAGTTGATGAGTTGAAATTGTATTCAGAGAAGATATTTTGCACTGAGAGAACGGGGGGCAGGGCAGACGTGTATTGTTAATAACTAAGTAAATCAAATTTTGATAGAAAGTTTCTGCTATCTGTCCCATAGACCAGACTATCATGGAGGAGCCCAGTATGCTGGCAGCCTCTACAATGGAGGGCAGCAGGACAACCTTGGATGAAACCGTCATGCCTCCTCCTTCCACCCCTCGTGGTGTTAAACGCAAGAATCTTGACAAAGAAGGATCTCTTCCTGTGAGTACTCTGCTTAGGTTGCATCTTCAGTGTAAAGATGCTGGAAGGAGATTTGCTCCTGTGCTTCTTTTTCTGACAGTTTCCCTGCCAGTCATGTAAAGCGCAGTTCAAAAACTGAAATTAATTGAGCTTTTTATTTTCCTTCTTTTGATTTTACACTTCATCTTGTTTCAGAGCTAAATTTGAAGATGTCGTCATGTTGAAGCAACGCAGATTTTTAGTGGCATCTCATGTAAACTTAGTTGAGATGTTACATTTTCAGCTGAAGTAAACTTGGCTAAATGTTGAATCATTCTGGAGAGACTATTTCAAATCTGCTATGCAAATTTTAATCCACACTTTCTTTTGCTACACTCTTCTTTCCTCTTTTAAAAAAAATGTTTTTTTTAGATGGTTCCCTTGGAGCAGCAGCAAGTGGCTGACCGTTCAGACTTGTCACAGAGGTTAGACATTCCTCAGGTAGAACTCCCCCCAGAGGAGAGCACTGTCAACCTCACTCAACTTGTCCCTGAACTCGACCTCCTTGGTAGCAAGGGGAAAGATAAGAAGGATGATAGTGAGGAAGAGGAGGTGAGGGGAAATTTTTTTTTTTTTCGTATGAGAATTTTGACAAAGTAAATCCACCACTTGTACACAAGCAAGCCTTTACTAAGTAACATTGATACTTGTGTGTGTGTGTGTGTGTGCTCAGGAGGAGGATGGCCAAGCTGGAGACCAAGATCAGGAGGAGAAGAGGTGGAACAAGAGAACCCAGCAGATGCTGCATGGCCTGCAGGTACAAAAGCAATTTCTGTGTTTTATATTATCTTGAAAAAAGTCTTTTATTTATATGGATACATACCTAAATGCATGGGTTAGGTCAGGGCTGTTCAACTCAGTGCTACAAGTTGGCTGCAGGTTTTTCAATGTATCTTTGAATCAGCACAACAACCATCAAAGTTTGGCTCTATGACTCATTAAAGTGAGTCAGGTGTGTTGAAACAGGGATACATTGAAAATCTGCAGGGCTGTGGCCCTAATAGGACTGAGTTGAATAGTCCAGTGTTGGGTGAAATTTACACTGAGTTGTAATATTTTTGTGCCCCTGTCCATAGCGTGTCATGGCTAAGACCGGCGCAGACTCCGTCAGCCTGCTTGACTTGTGCAGAAACAACAACAGGAAACAGGCAGCAGCAAAGTTTTACAGTTTCCTGGTCCTCAAGAAACAGCAAGCCATCGAGGTCACTCAGTCTGAACCCTACAGCGACATCATCGCCACTGCCGGACCAAGATTTCACCTCATTTAGACATTGGAAGAACAGACACTGCTTGCAGCAGGCATATTCTTGTTAATGTGCAACTCTGCCTTTTTTTTATTTTATGTTTTCCCATCAGTCCCGCATCTTTCTCTCCCCCCCCCCCTCCCATGTCCCTGGGGAAGTGGGAGGGCAAATTGGGGAAAGGGTTTGAAACTTTTTAACAAGTGGATTTTACTGTACTAAAGGTGGAATCATGCAGTGTTCTTGGTTCAAATGGTGAGGAATGTTTAACAAGTATATTTATAAAACAAACGTTTTCAGTCACCAATTTGTAAACTTTGCTTAATTTTGTTTTGTAAGTTAAATTTTTCTTGTCCAAATCATCTACCATAAAATTTGTATTGTGCCCCTTCCCTGACTTAAATTGTCCCAGGTTTTAGAAAAAGGTCTTATTACAAGAAATCCTATACTGACTACATGTTATGTAAAGGTACTGTTTAATTTCTCAAATGTATAACCTCCCATTTCCTCCCTGTTGCACTTGTTCTTTGATAAACAAAGGTTAATTGTCAATAAATTGTTCAGTCTCACCTGGCATTAAATATCATGTTTCAGATGTATAATTCAGGCAAGTTATCAGTTTTATGTAAATTTCTTTTCTTTTTTTTATTAACCTTTTTACATTCATGCTTATTTGCCTTTTTGCTTTGTGTAATTAGGTAATCTACTTGTTACAGTTACGTTCATTATTCCACCTTTTTAGTCTTTGGGTAACTTCTAGTTGTGATACTCTGTAAAGATTTGAAATAAAGTGTTTTAAGAACTTGGTGAGTAATTGTATGGATTTAAGTGATATATTTTGATATAAAACTTATTTAATTGACAATGCACCATTAGCTATTATGCTATGAATTTATGACAAGATTTACACTAAAGTCTTGCATGTAAAACATTTTCTGATATCCTTTAAGTAAAATTCACATCAAACGAGCTTTCTAAAGATTTGCCTCTTCACAAAGAGGAACTATTCTCTTCACCGTAGTTTCCATACGGACGTAAAAAAAAGCGAGGCAAGTTTCCCGGAAGTTTCCGTCAGCCAACTCTTTCCTCCCTCTTTTTCGCGTGGAGCGGCTTTTAGATGGCTTCACGTAAAGAGTCCAATACAGCACCTAGCGCAGGGATGTCTTCTTCAGGCGGTACTTTGGACTCTCCAGTCAAACAGATCCAGATTGAGGGACTGGTAAGTGTTACAGCTATGCGGTAGGGCTATATAGCGAGTTTAGATGGCGGAAAGCGTGAAACTGGCTTCTACCAGATGTATGCTAAAGAGCGAGTTTTATAATGGCGGTGAGAGACGGGCCGTTTCTTTTTCCCATCAATATATTTGTTTGATAGTATAACTCATAAAACATTAAATACTACTTATAATACTCCTGCAAAATTTGTTATAAACCTGTTGAGCTAGCAAGCAAATGAGTATGTTTTGTTTAGATGCTGTTTGCCTTTACATAGGCTGCAGTGGAGTTTATGTGTTAAATCAGGAACTGTCAGAGACATGCTTTGTTTCTTTTCTTTCTGACATTTACTTGTACTAAAAAAATTATCTTGGAGGAGATGCGAACCGTAGTGACATTGCTACTGTTGTTAAGAGTTACTGTTACCATAGTTACTGTTAAGCGTCAATCAATAATCAAAATTTGGTGTCTTTAAAAGGTGAAATGTATTATGTGTAGAAACAATTTAAAAAATATATTTATTCAGTCTATACTGTAATACCGCTGTGCAAAAAGTAGAGGATAGTCAGACATTTTCTTAACCGCTTAATCCAATAAGGCTCGTGGGGCAACTGTAGCCTATCCCAGCAATCATTTTGGGCTACATCCTAAACATGTCTCCTGTCCATCACAGACAGACAGACAACCGTTCACGCTCACATTAATTCCTATGGATAATTTAGAGAGAGACCAAGAAACCTAACATACATGTCTTTGAATGGTGGGAGGGAGGGCCACCCCCCTTTTATTTATTTGTGCCTAACTGCAGTAGACTTGTAGGATTCCTATCTGTAGCATTTCTCATTAAAGCTGCTCTAGAGTCAGAAATCTGCATCTCAACATTCAGTAAACTACGCAGACCAGAGATTTTCGCGACCCATTTCACAGCCTTATTGATGTTTCTCCTGCAAACTAAAACAGTCAATGTCTCTGTAAGGCATAAACTTATTTTTTTTAATAAAGCCTCCTGATGGAGGAGTGTCTGTTAAAAGTCATGAATGTGTTTGTGCACAGGAGTTTCTCCTGCATTGCATCATGATACGTTTAGCTGCAGGGATTACACATAGACAATTTTGCTACTGGGGTGTCGTAAAAATGGGTTGTTTTCATGCTTTTGAAGAAGCTTGAGCTTTCACATTGCTTCAGAAGTGGATTGTAACACAGCAACGTGTTTCCATTAAACACCTACAGAGAACAAGCAATCCCCTGTGGTTGAAAACACTTCATTAATTTATTGTTAAATGTGAGGCGCAGAATTTATTTATGTCGGAGGACAATGCATGTTAAATTTATGCTTTGGATTTGAATGCTTTGGGGTTTAATACAGCCACAGAAAGTGTTTCAGAAGCAGTTTAAGCTTAACATTTCATGAATTGGTGCCAGTTGGGTTTCGTTAAAAGCTTATCCAGGAATAAAGAAAACCCTGTGCGACAACAGTACCCTCCTCTCCAGAGGTTTTTATGCATGTATCAGGACTTTGCTTTGCCTTGTCAAGAAGATTTCGCATTAAAATGTCACACAGATCGGCTGCCATGCACACAGGAGATGACTTATTGTATTATGTAGAAGAGGCATGAATTTGTTCAACCCCATCTGTACTTCCTCATAGTGCAGAGTACATATTCCAATTTGATGTGAGTCACGGTGGCAGCTTCTGTTTGCTCAGTACTTCCCTTAAAAACACAACTATCTGCAGAGGTGCAAACACTAAACAGCTATTTCTGTATTATACAGGAATATAAATAAACCTCCTGCTGCAGGAAATTACAGACCATAAACATAAAAGGCAAGTTTATACCACCACAAGACATCTAGATTATTTTAGATTATTTACCCCCTTCTCTAGATATTTATATATATATATATATATATATATATATCTTCTCTTTTTGATCATCTACTTCATGGTCCCATCAGAATTATTGGCTAAAAAGATTTCAGCGTGTGAGGAGGAGTAAACTAAGCTGCCAGACGAAGTGAGAATCTGGACTAGTCCTTATCTCATAATCCAGCAGATGAGCCATGCATGCACATATTTTTTTCCCTGGTATTTTACAGCCAGCACCCAAAGAAGATCTGGTTTACACTTGAAGCGGCGCTAAAAGAAAACTCATTAAAGGATCGACTCCTTTGCTGTACTTTCTCATAACTCGAGCCCCGTTGTGTCGGGAATATAAGCCCTTTTGTGCAAGTGAGAGAAGATTTATGATAAGAATTAAAGGCAGCCAACAGGGGATTTGGACCACAATTGATTTTGCACAATTCAATTTTAAGCTTGTTGGTTTATCATATGCTGTCCACATATCAATCTGAGGCCTCTCCACATGAGGCACTCACTGGGCTAGCTGCTGGTGAGCTAGATCAATACATTTGCATGCGAGCGTGTGACTGCATCTAGTCTGTTTTGAAAGGATAGAGAAATAGAAATACCAGAGAGTGAGCCTTGATGCGCATGCAAGTTTGCACATACTTTGAGCTTCCCGGGATTTGCAAACAATACCTGATGGTGTTTTTTTTTCTAGCCAGCACTACCGAACCCCCCCCCCCACAACTCCTTTCTGGCTTATTCTTCCTGCACGGTGTCCTGTTCCGTTCCCAGCTTGGTATCATTTTAGGATTTCACTCGTATGTGACCCCTTTCTGTTCGACCTTTTTACTGATGCTTCTTGTCGATTTGTTCATCTTCCTCCCTCTTTGTTGTAAGGATGCTGTTTCGGTTTGTGATGGACAGACTGCCGAGGCTTAGATAGCTGGAAGAGTTGCGTATCTGGGCGATCTGCTTTCACTGATTGAGGCAAAGCTATTTGTTGGAAATACCAGTCCTGAGGACTTCCACTATAGTCCCAGTTGTCCCCCCACCTCCTCATTCTCCCTTGTATCCACCACACCTGTCTGCTTCTTGGCTGGCCTCTGCAGAGCCTTTCTTCTCCTCTTTTATCAGCTGATTCTGTTTTTTTTCAGTAGCATTTTTCACATCAGCGTTCCCAGCATCACCACTGTCCCCACAGAGCTTTTAATTCTTTTATTTTTTTACTCTCTCTCTCTCTCTCTCTCTCGCTTTCTATCCACCCATCACTCCCTCTACCAATCTATTGCTCAGACCTTCTTTCCCTCTCGGCCTGAAAAGCAAAGGCAGGCAGGCAGGGAATGAGATTTGTTTTTCTCCCCGCTCCACCCCATATCATCTCTCTTCCTCGTGCCCTCTAGCTCTTTACTTGTTGCATGACAAGTCCAACACGCTTCTGAAATAAATCATCTCCCCCGACAAGCTGCTTGTGTATACGCACGTATGTGTGCTCGGGCAGCTGAGACCAGTAAGGGCTCCTTTTGTAGTGATATTGGGTGTTTAGTTGCGACCATAGTTACAGGACTGCCACCATGCTCCTGTTTAGATATGTATGTGTGTATTATTAATGCCTCTGGCTATGACCTGCCTGCACTGTTATCAACGTGATTTATGCTCTCCCTGTCCACACTGTGCTTTTCATCTCTTTTTTTTTTTTATATCAAGTTCTTGCTCATCTAGACGCTTAGCCTTACTCTCTGCTCATGTCACTGTCTTTGTTTCCTGTTTTATGTGTGTGTTTGTTTTAATGGGTTGTGTACATGCAGTTATATTCAGCTGCTCTGAACAGAGATGTTAGATGGAGCTGAAAAAATCCACTGTAGTGTTTCCATGTTGCATGGTCACCACACAGATGTAGAAACCGTGTCTCCTCCAGGTGATTCTGTGAACAAAACTCAGTATGCTTTTGCAGGGGGGCATAAATATAACTTTCTTTGTACCTAGAGAAGCACCATATTATTCTTACATGTTTACATTTGTCTAGATTTGGTTTAAATAAACCCCCTTGCTGACAATGCTAGTCTTTTTTTTTTTTTATTAATGCTCCTTCCACAGTGCAGCTTCAGATTGCAGTTAGGTAACTATGAACCAAATTGGGACTATAAATAGTTATCTTTCTAAAAGCAATCAGTGTTTCCTTAAGAACTTGACTATTTTTACCTCTGATGGTGACTTTTCTGAAATAATTCTTTGTGAATATATTTTATTATTTAATTACAATTTTACCATAAAAATAAATCTTCTTGTTATTTTAGAGCCAAGAGAAAAACTATGAAAAGCTTCTGTTTATATTTGTTGTGATCACACTATAACGTGTTGCAATAGATCTTTATACTATACAGCGTATATTGACTGCAGCACTGGCATTATTTTCCTCTTAAGCAAACATCTGACATATCTTTCTACCTTCCTTCGTCTCAGATCTTGTACTTCCTGGTTGCAATCCTTCAAGAAGTTTATTTTTTAATGCTCTTCAGAGTTTGACAGATCTGTGAAAAATCTCTTTGCTGAGGCCTTTGCACATGGAAATGTTTGCAGAAAGTTCTAAAATGAAATCGCTTCATGTCTGTAGACATGCGAGCTCATTGCATCTCATCACTTTTTGAGTGGTTGGTTTTCTGCTTCACATGTTGGTGTGTGTGTTCAGTTTTCTGTTATCATAAGACAAAGCTCTGTCCAGCTCAGATTAGTGGGGATTGCAAGTAATGATTTAAACTCCGGTGTCGATATTAATATTATATATATATATTATTATATATTTATTATAATATTAATTATACAATATTAATATATTTTATAGTTATTTTTATGTTTAATAATTAACAAATGTGTGTGTGTGTGTGTGTCTCTCTCTCTCTCTCTCTCTCTTTTATATATATATATATATATATATTTTATATGTGTGTATATACACTTTTCTTAATGTTAAAAAAATAACTGTGTTTCATAACAGAGATTTTTGTCTTTAACAGATAGAAATAAAGCTGTATATTTAGTAGCCATGTCATAGTTATTTTCTGCCTCTTTCTTTATTAATAAAACTTGAAAGGCTTAACTCATTTGCATGGGAATGAAGCACAATGTGTGGAAGAAGTGAGAGCCGTGAGGAGCTAAATCTGCAACGTGACCGATTTGGTCACGTTGCAGGGGTTATGTTGGTGTTTGCAGACAAACACCAACATAACCCCATCTCACATTAATGAGCTTGAATCAACATGACAGGTACAGAAATTGCTGAATTTGGTGACACAAACAAGATATAAATTCCATTAAGAAGAGTCGCTATAAGTACACAATAAGTGCATTAATACCAGTGCAGAAAAAAAGACATTTCTGAAGTAAAGCCTCTTCACTTCTTCTCTGGATGTCTTTTCTGAAGCTGGATTTTCTTTTACCCTCTTTCCACTTTTCAGTGATGTTTCTCTCTTTGTTGCTTTCACAGGTGGTGCTGAAGATTATTAAGCACTACCAGGAAGAGGGCCAAGGCAGCGAGGTGGTTCAGGGCGTCCTGCTGGGTTTGGTGGTGGACGACCGGCTGGAGATCACCAACTGCTTCCCTTTCCCACAGCACACCGAGGATGATGCAGACTTTGACGAAGGTAACTAAAAGCAGTATCCCGTTATCATGTCTGGGTGTTGATTTCCTAAAACATTAGGGAAAATGAAGGGGGGGGGGACTTTGCATATTCACAATCTGCTCCCACGGACGAGACGATTATGATATTTGAATGCTTCAGTGTGATGAAGACTTTGGTTCTTACTTAGTGTCAAATTTTGAAACTCCGTTACAGATAAGAGTTTCTTTGTCATTTAAATTCTGCTGTGTGACATTATGAATTGCAAATTTGGATGATTAAGTTTTTAATTGGTTCAGAGGTCTTGGGTGAATCTGCCAGATGGTGCTGGAAATATTAACATGGAACATTTCTGCAAGATTTATGCCTCTGCTTTTGCCTGAAGGAATTGATTATTTTAGTTTTATTCTATCTATTCTATGAATATGACAAACAGCGGGTGAGCCAGAGGTTATATCAGACATAATACAAGCTCATCCATTTAAAAAAAACGCGTATAAACACTGACAACAAGACACACTATGAGGACAATGCAGCCTTCTAACTAAGCTCGCTTGGTGTCTGGTGTCCTCCGCTGTCAGTTCAAAGGTTGACGTGTAAGGGTGGAAGGACGGGGTAGAAAGCTTCAGCTTTTGGGGTTACAGGTGGATGGCGTGAACGTGCACAGGTTTTTATTTAGCCGTTCTCCGAAAATGTCCGCTTTTCATTTCACCTCATGTCTTCCTTCAAAACCTGTCGTGCCCTCTGACCTCCGCCCTCGCCGCATCGCACTGTTTCTCACTAGGTCCCCGTTAGGCGCAGCCGAATCCGCTACAAGCCGATTCGAGGGATGGGAGGAAGAGGAGCAAATGCAGGGAATGGTGGACATGGAGGGGGGGAGAAAAAAGTCCTGGAGGAACAGGCTTCCACTGCTAATGAGCATCTGTCTAAAATTCAGCCGGATGCACAATCGCCGACGGTGGCTAAAGGTCGTTAGTGTCAGGGAAGGCTCAGTGTGAGTGTCATAGCTTGTAGTGTTGCTGATTCTTACCCTAATGTGCTGGATCTTCCATCTGTCACTCCTTTAAAGTTAACAAGGGTTTCCGTGAGAAGTGCCTTGCTGTGAAGTGTTACAGTAGGATTCCTCTCAGAGGGGATTTTGATGCGGCTGTAAAAGGTGACAGGCTTCAGGTTATCCATCAGCGAATTAAAATCAAAATGGTAATAAGATTCACTCACATTGATTTCACTGGCTGTTGCGTAACCTTTTGGTTTTGAGCAAGAGCAGTTCACAAAATAGTTGATCGCTCTACAGAAACTCTCCTGTTTTTGTCTCTTTGTGCCTGATTTTTTTTTTTACCCACTAATTCAAAACCATGGAAAGCCAATTACCAGAGAAATTGAATTGTTGATCGGACAGAACATGGAAAATTGATTTTATGTCGGCACATTTGGTCATTTTGTTCCCAAATTCTTGCCTGAATTGTATGCCTACCCACAAAGCTGATGAGCAGGGCCACTTAGCTCTCCCTGTCTCCTGTACTCTGTAGAAACTAATTGTCTGTTTTTCATGTGTGCTGATGTTGGAGTGGGTTGCCTCAACCTTCTGTGGATCCACAGCAGAAGAAATGTTCCATTGAAGCGTGAATAAGACTGATAAATGCATTGTCTATGTGAAAACTTTGAGGTATCGTTATAATACAAGAGTTGAACCCTCTGACAGATTTCTGTAGGTTGCCAAAAGCTAAAAACCATTTTTCTCCTTAACGATGTCTGACTGTAGCACTTCTTAGTCACTTGCCTAAAGTAAGTATTTTCAAAGATACTTAAGATGTTTATGTTGTTTTTAGTTAATTATCTTGGCCTTTAGCTAGAAAGAATGGTAAGAGCAGCAGTAATGTAATTTGAAGTAGTTGCTCATACTTCTATTGTTGCTTTGCTAGTTGTTTTTTTGCTGGTAGTGATGTCTCATCCAACACTGGGTTTTTATCTTCAGTGTTTTTTCTTCCTTTGCAGCTTATACTGAGATAGAATGACTTGCATACACACACAGATGCCTGCTGTTACATACTTTTTCATCCTTAAAAAAAGATAAAAGACTTGAGCATTGTCATCACGATGTACGCATTTGCAATAGTCGCATCACCTGCAATGTGGGAAGCATACTGTTCGTAAAATACATATTTTAAGGGTTCTAAAAAGATTATTAACAACATGATGATAGAAAGTTGTGGAAGGTAAAGCCTCACAAATGGCATGAAAACCCAGATCCTTCAAAGACTTGCTTAAACTAAAACTAAAAGAAAAAAAAGTATTTGTATTTGAAAACAGATGTTTCAGTTGTATACTGTAGTTATTTTTTATCAGAAATGCACTGTTGAAGCTTCCTGATGGGAGTAATGTTAAAGTAGTGGTAAGAGGTATATGGAAGACGTGAGGTCACATGGTCCCCCATTGTTGATGTTGCCATTTTGGTGGGCATGCGTCCAGTGACAACCAATTTCAATTCAATTCAGTTTTATTTATATAGCCCAGTATCACAACAACGTTGCCTCACAGGGCTTCACACACACA